>JAHBCN010004739.1:0-60959 GCA_019359885.1 Listronotus oregonensis | reverse complement strand
TTGTAAATTGGTGGTTCTGAATTCACTAATTTTGAAAACTACCTTAAAAAATAATTATATAATTTATAACGCCGAAATTTTTTTTATAAACACATGGCTGTTTTAGTAAGAAAAACTTCTGAAATGTAATTTTTCCTCACTATTTTTTATGGCATTTATTCACTTTGTTTATTCTTGACACAATATTTTATAAAAAAAAAAAATGCCACACAAAAAAAATTGGTCTTAAATGTCTAGAAACAAAATTTTTCATATTTGAAAATAAATTTTACTTTCGCAATATTTTGTACTGAAAAAAAGGTAATTTGTTACAGTGCGGCATTATTACCATCTGATTTGTATGCTTTAACAGAATTATTACGCAACAACGCAGTAAATACTTTCTATTGTTATTTGTTGTAATTTACAAGATTTTGTTTAATGCCATAAAGAAATTATTGATCCTGAAAGCTGGAGAAATGTGGGAAAACCTTAATTTAAAAATTAACGGCATTCACTTTTTTTGTTTTTCCATCTTTAATAACTTCAAAATACATATAATTTTAGAAAACTTTTTTCTCGCATTGAATGTGGAATTTTTTAAAATTTTTATAAATTAAAAAAAATTGTTTAATATCTATATTTTTATTCAGCTCTACTAACACCATCTTACTAAAAAAATGATATTCCATTTATTTGCAAATAATTATTTAAATTAGTTATTTACAGTTACAATAATTTTTGTGTGGCACAGTTTTTAAAAATGAATCCAAACTTTTATTAACTAATATTTTGGACCTAATGCGGTAAATTTTGAATTCTGAACTTTAGGGGTATCAGAGGGGGGGGGTTTCTCACCCTTGTAGTAGCATCTAGTTCTTAAAATTGTTACTGATCATTTAATAATATTATTAAAATTGAACTGCGCAAATGCCGTATAGAAATAAATTACCAAATTGGAAGCAAAAATTACCGGACAATCGAAAGTTTTTCCGACCTTATGCGTGATTATTTTTTTAGTTATGCCGTAAAAATACAGGTCCTTTAAATCGTAGCTTTTAATTTTGAAAAAATCGATTTTCCGATAAGACGGCTGCTTGAAGCTTGTATTACCTTAGGTACTCACTTTTAAATACAATTTAGCCTGAGCAAAATGACATCTGAAAATTTCAGTGTGGGCTTGAAGTCTTTAAAAAAAAAGACAAACCAGCTGAAAATAGGTCAGGTCGTAGTCATGTTGACTGAGAGAGTGCTGATGAAAATACGTCAAATTGTGAAGATACATTTGGAAGTAAATTATTTGAATTCTTATGATGATAACGTTGGTGCAATGTTAAGTAATATCATAAGCACACCCAACGTAAATTTAAAGGCAAACTTAAAAGCTAGATTTACCAAGTTTTGCGGAGATTAACAAAATTGATCGGAGTCTTCGACTCAAAATTATTATTTTTTCGAAATTGGTAGAATTATATTTGCGGATGGAATAACTAATTTAATAAGTTACTTTAAAAATATAATTCCTTATTTAACAACAACTATGGAAATTATAGTGTTATGTTTTCGAACAATTAGACAATTCTTAATATTAAAATTTTAATGTTCATTTAAAATATTTTGGCATTCGGAGAGCTTTAATATAACCATAATAAGCAACTACCTTAATTATAGTTTAAATCACATGAACTTAATTTTGACATTATTTTACTTATCCCTCTTTCCCCCTACAGGCGCCACATGTACGTTTGTATTTTTAGATTAAGGTTAAACTGTTGTAATAATAAATTCAGACTAAATTGTTTAATGATTGAATGAAGTAAGAAAGTATTGCGAATTAAGTAATAGAATATAAAAAAACTCATCTATCTACAATTGTAGCAAGTAGAAAAGGTTTTTCTGAATTGGTTAGTTACCCCCATAACAAAAAATAATACAATGCAGACTTTAGACATAAAAAAATATTTACAAAATAATTCCAATGTCTCACAATCAAACAGGATCAACCATATTTTAATCAAAAGTCATAAGTTATTAACTTTAAAAATGGTTATGATTTATGAGACCTTTACTGCCAAAAATGCCATTAGATTAGGTTCTTTACCATAAAATTAAAATAAAGGTACAGATTTGCTTAACAGGGGCAAAAAATGAAAGATATTTCATTTACGTTTGTAAATTAGTTTAGTAAAATGACCATTAAAATATTTTTCACTAGATGGAGACATAATATTTAAAATAAAGAAATAAAAGTCAATAAAATTTTAATAATTTTGTGTGATTGTAAAGAAGTTACTCAGAAAGATATTTTACACACATTTACCTACTTAATTCTACCAAAATCTATTTTATTTTTAGGGCAAAAGTAAAGACATTCTTTAAAAAATTTGTAAAAAAAAGGATTTGTTTACATAACTTTATTAACAAATGATTAAAAAAATTATTTTTAGAGTGGTAGCAAAAAGACCAACAAGTACAAGAGAAACTGAGGGGCAGTCGTTACATTATTGTGTTATTGATAAGGGGGTTGTTGTAGACGTTTAAGATTAGATATGAGTTTTTATTTGTACTAAAAAACAGTTGAATTGATCTTGGTCAAGATTAAAACAACTACTACTACTAAACTTTTTGTGCAAACTACCCATTTACAAAGTGTGGTTTATCCGAATGCATAAGAAAGAGATAACAAGATGACTAGAAGATAGAAAGGTGAAGTAAGACATTTTAGGCCTAATAAAATGCTGTTTAAATCATTACAAAATTAAAAAAATATATTATATATATATATATATATATATATATATATATATATATATATATATATATATATATATATATATATATATATATATATAAATTTACTAGAAATATCTCAATTGCACGGAAATGATGATTTTATAATTTCTTGTTTTAACCATTTTCTAATAAAATTTAGTTTCTTATTCTAAAATAATTATAGATATTTATAAAACATAATTTTTACCTACTTACTATCATAAATTAACCTACCTATTACCAAAGATAATACTACTACGGATAAGATGAACCATTCAATGCTATATTTTTGATACCCCTAATGGACTTTGGCTAACGCGAGCCGATGTCCATCGAGAGATTTTCGCGCTATCCTTGAACGAAAGTTAAACAGTGTTGCCGGCAGGCCTTTACTATTGGCGTGATGAAACGCGACTAGAAAAAACACAATCCGTTTAGCCGCCCGCTTTTGCTACTTCGTGTTCCGAATAAGGTACAAGCGACAGATATTGGCAATGTCGCACGGTTTGTTTCGCTGGGGCAGGGGTTACCGACTTCGAACTGATTCAAAACACCCCATTTAAATGAACCATCTATTCTTAGTAGTATTATCTTTGCTATTACCTAAATTAAAGCCATATTTTAAATTAATTGACTCCTATTTGACCTTGATTATATTGTACTAACTTTAAATGTCTTTTTTGGTCAATTACTTGATCTCTTAGCAAATTCTTATATTATTATCTTAAAGTCCGCACTTTTAAGTATCTTTTGACATATAGTTTATTTATTTTGGTTATTGCGCCACTATGATATACTATTAAACATCTTTCATAGTCACTGTAGTATTATCATCACTTTTGTCACAGTCATTTATATCACTAATTTGCATTTTTAATGTCCTATTTTCTGTATAGTTTTTTGTTATAACCTATTCTAATGTAATCTAACTACTAATTTAATTTATTAACAAAATTAAAAAAAAAAAACATATTCTGTCGTACGTTACTTTATACATATTATTAGTCATGTTTTGGTATCGTAACTTTTATATCTCATGTATATTAGACTTTATATATTTCTAATAATGTTCATAAAAGTCCATTTATCATATTTACATTCTTTTGTATTACTGAGTTGCTTTTTAAAATGACATTTTACGAGGCTATTGTATGTTCTTTTGATGTTAGATTATTCCAGTTCAATTTTATTTCCATATTATTATTCAAAACTAATTTTTGTACAATTTTAATGATATTAGTATATTTTTATCCCCGTATATTCTAATTATGAATCTTTTTGGTTATTAAAATATTATTATTTTATTTATTTTATTCCCAATTTCGTTTTTATTTCATATATCTGTCTATAAAAATATAATTTTAATCTTCCATTTTAATATATATATATATATATATATATATATATATATATATATATATATATATATATATATATATATATATATATATATATATATATATATATATTTTTATATATATATATATATATATATATATATATATATATATATATATATATATATATATATATATATATATATATATATATATATATATATATATATATATATATATAAACAGGGGTGTAAATACGCTTTGTCAGTAGTTGTGGCTAACATTTCTAGTTTTACACGTGCTATTAAAATGTTTTAGTTTGCAGTAAAAAAGCCAATCTGTTGGTTTTTCTTCTTAACCGATTGATGTCCTGATATGCGGCTCTTTAATATTATTGTTTTTTTTGTGGATATGCCGTAAATCCCAAAATACTACTCTTCATAAAACATATTTTTGTTAACAAATTTACACATTTTTTTTGTGCGAATGTTTTTTTTCTCCTGTGATGGCCTTTTAAACTGGTGTATCACTATAAATTTAAAACATCATTTGCCTATTTAAACGTACTTAGTAATACAATATTAAAATTTAAAAAACTATATTTAATAACAGTTTTTTTAATATTATAGTATTTAGGGTGCTTATCAAAATCTAAACACGTTATTTAACTGATAGTTATCACTTGAAAACGGTTAAAGATTCATTACTAACCGTATGCAATTCACAAATAAAGACTAAGGACGTCCAAAATTTAGTTGTTGAAACCAAAACATTGTCTTACACCATTAAGGATAATAAAATCTTTTGTAATTTGACAAGCTATATTTAATACGCACTTTTCCAAGTCTCCAGTATTTTTTGGTTTAGTCAAAAATACTTTATTTTTAAGTGACCCTAAAAGAAAAAATCTAAAGGTGAGGGGTCGGAAAACCTACCGGCCATTCTATTAAACTGCTTATACACCTGTTGATTATAGTGTGGAAGTGCTCCATCTTGCGAAAACCATACATTTATAAAGTTTGAACTAGTCAAACAACTAATTTTAAAAACAATATTGTCTTTAAACATTTGAACATATTTTTTAAAAGTCAGGTTTTTTTTAATAAAAAATGAACCAACTATGTAGGTTTTAAATATTTTAGCCCATATATTAATGTTTCGTGGATATTGGTTACGCACTTTTCACATCCAATTTGGATTTTTGTTGCTCCAGTATCTACAGTAACTACAAACGCCGTGGAGCATAAACGTTTCTTCGTCTGAAAACGCAATGTTTTTAAGGAAGTTTGGATCTTTGATTAGTTTTTTCGCCGTTTCACAAAATTCGACCCTTCTATCAAAATTGTCTTCCAAAAGCTCCTGTATTGGGTGAATTTTGTATAAGTGAAATGTACTTTCTTTTAAAATCATAACTTTCGTCTGTCCTTCTCTCTCTCTCATTCTTTTTATTCTTTTAAAAGTCCACGAAGGCTGGTGCCTAAGTACTAAAGTACCGTGGGTGTCTTAAGTGTGGTCAGAGAAAGTTTGTTCACTCGGGACTTAAATATTAGGAGACTGGGAGGAGAAGGAAAAACTTCTGAGGGTAGCTGGTTTCAAAGTCTGGATACTCTGGGGATAAAGGAACAAAGAAAGTGGGAAGTTCGGGGCCTCTCTAGTTAAACTGTAAAAGAATGCATAAAAGTTGCATTACGTGTTGCTCTGTTTGGAGCTGCCAGAGGAGGAATTATACTGGCCAACTCCTCTAAGCAGAAGCCGTGAAAATACCTATAGAAGAGCGACAGATCTCCTACAGCTCGACGGTGGGCAAGAGGAGAAAGTTTTTCTGTAGGAAGTGGGATTATTAATAAAACAAACGGCTCTTCTTTGAATGGAGCCCGGAATGCTAAGTGTTGTAGAAGACGCCATTCCCCAGACATGCGAACAATATTCTAAAGAGAGTCTGATTTGGGATACACAGAGTATACAGATTGAAAAAAAAGCTGTCGAGGCTATGCATGTAATGTGTTTGTACCAGGCGAGGTTATTCTTAAAAGTAACGACGACAAGATTAAACGACTCTTTGTTCTGCCGCTCATATAAATGGATAAGCATTGGCAGACTTTTTTTTCGCGCGAACATGACTATGTTTTTGAGGCATTAAACTGAACAAGATGTTTGGCGCCTTAATCCAGGATAAGTTTAAGGTCTTGTTCGAAAAAAATTCACATTGACCCACGCTTGGTTTCCAACCCAGGCTTATTAACTGGCTTGAGAAATTGAATGTTAGAGTGGAGGGTATTATTGCTAGCAAAACTATGAATGGGCATAACTGTGGAAGGAAGAAGATCGTTCATGTGTAGAAGAAACAAAGTGGGTGCCAGTACTGAGCCTTGGAGCGCCCCAGCATTAACCTGTTAGAAGCTGGAAAAATGATCATCTACAGTAACTGATATACGTCGATTAGAAAGGAAACTATAAAGCCAAGAGCAAAGCTTAGGTGGAAGACCGTAAAAAGGAAGTTTGTTAGGAAGCCCGTTATGCCAGACCTGATCGAAAACTTCGGATATGTCAAGAGCTACGATCTGTGATTTACCAAGAAACTTAAGGGACTTCTTCCAGTTGTATGTGACAAAAAAAAAGAAGATCAGCGGTTGATCTTCTCTGACGGAATCCATACTGTCTATCATGTAAGATCTTGTATTTTTCCAGATACTTTAAATCAATTATTGTTACACTGTTACACATTTTAGAGGGTGGAAGCCAGAACTAACAACGCGCGGCAATATTTTTTTTTAACGATATATATTACCTGAATTGAAAAAAAATCTATTTATCTGGAATACTTTTAATTTTTTAGACCTTGATATTTTGTTACCATTATACAGCAAATACGCAAATAATAAAAACACACACATTCAGAAGTTGCTTTACAACACACTTAATGAAATTCACATATCCGTGAACTAATGGGAACTAAGTGCCATAGGTCACGAGAAATGACTATTTAAAGGCCTAAAATCCACTATTTTCAGCCTATTTTCGAAAATTTGATTCTCAAAAACTTTTAGCCGGAATTGAATTATTTATAGTAAGTTTTATTTAGTATATCCTCTAGTGTGTATAAAAAAATATTTTGTTCCCCTAAACCTTTTTGATGTTATTTAGAAAGTAGTTTAAAAAAAAATTGTAAAATGGCCATTTTGAAATGGCCGCCAAAAATTCATTTTTTAACCGATCTACTCACGCTGTTGCTAGTTTTTTTCGTTAATGTATGCTCTTTAAGCGAGTAATGCAAAAAAAATATTTGCCTGCAATAATGGGTAATGTTGCGTGTCAAACTTTGTGATTTTGAAAAAATTGCAAACTTTGACCCTCCAGTACAAATTTCTATCAACTCTAAATCGCACAAAAATTTAGGAAGACGTAGTTTTCTATATCTAGAACAAGCCCTTAAAGGGATTTTCTTGGCCCAAAATTTTACACTTGTCTATAACAGTTGAAAAATACAACTTTTTTACCTTTTTGATCCGTTATATCTTAAAAATGGCGGCTCTTAGGAAAAAAAGTATTAACATATCTTTTATAGATAATTTTACGATCTACAATTTTTATCTAAGCTATTTTGTAATAAAACATACCATTTTGCCGAAACACGCGAAAAACGGTTCGAAGCACCATTATATGTGTAATCTTAAAAGCCCCCTTCGATCCTGTACCTGGGAAAGATATTATTCAAGGTCAAATGTCACAAAACGGGGTTTTCGCGTTTTTCAGTAAAATGGTAAGTTTTATCACAAAAATAGCTAAGATAAAAATTGTAGATCGTAAAATTATCTATAAAAGATATGTCAATACTTTTTTTCCTAAGAGCCATCATTTTTAAGATATAACGGATCAAAAAGGTAAAAAAGTTGTATTTTTCAACTTTATAGAAAAGTGTAGAAGTTCGGCGTCATATATATATATATATATATATATTTTAAAAATATATATATATATATATATATATATATATATATATATATATATATATATATATATATATATATGGGTAATTTTACGATAAGAGGTTCTAAGTTCATAGAAAATCGGCCACGGAGAAAGGTTGCTGTTTTTTCATTAAACACTTATATTACGATTTTTGTCCTATTTATGTATCTTTTCACGTAAGGGCAAGTCACTTTATGTATATTTTATTACTTTTTACAAGGCCAGGGTAAATACATTGGCCAGGGTAGAGACACCAAGATCAGGGTAGATACTTATTTGGTCAGGGGAGAGAATTTGTGGCAATAAAAGTAACAAAATTAGTAAAATCAACTTTAATTTAACATTGTACCTAACATAGAATTAGACTATCTTTTTTACCAATCATATTAAACGTTAACAGACTATATTATTTCAGCCTTCTCTGAAATTTAAAACAAAAGTGTCTTTAGTGTCATTGCACAATAATATATGAAATTAACATGGCATTGTACCTACAACAAATAATAAAATATTCTTATATTAATACTAATAATATAGACCAGCGTCTTTTAAACAATACAAATAATCAGACTTGCGATAACTAGGATAATTTTCATATGTACCTATACCTAGGCTACATTTTACTAAATGAACATGTTTTAATTATAAAATAAAATAAAAATAGAAATTATAGGTACTCTCTAGCCTATATTGACAAAAAATAAATGTGAGCATCAGATCCATATTGACACAAACAAATGTCACGTTTATTGCAAATTGATTACTATCCAAAATGGCTTAAGCCGACAGAATATGGTATCTTGATATCGTAGTTCTTTATGAAAGATTTACGGAGATTTCTTAGAGTATCCAGAGAACTCTTTTTTGTTTGCGATATCCTTTCTTCGTCACATAATCTCTTTTGCCGGCACATAACCTCGTATTCGAGTCATCTTGGAGAAAATTTATAATTTTTGTCTTCATTATTTCATAACTTGCTTTGGCTTTCCTTTTATTTTCTAGTAATCGCACTTGTCCAATTTTTCTTAAAGGTTTCATATTTTTTTTGTTCTCTAATATGCCGTATTTTCTCACCAGTTTCTCGCTTATAAATCTTTTGTGAATTATTTTTTCTTTATTATTTTGAAGAGAAGAAAATTTTTCTTTTAATTGTTGATTGAGCACTTCTGCAAACAATACATTTTCCTTCACTGATAAAGGAATGTAGGCTTTCACGGCCGGAGTCAATTCTATTAGAGGTATCTTCCGGGCTTGTGACCACGGCCCACAAGCCCGGAAGATACCTCTAATAGGATTTTCCTTCACTGTTTCTCTGGCACTTGAAGAATTTAATACTTGTTTTACTTTAATGTTAAGTGTCAGTTTTTTAGGCTCTCGTAATCTTTGTAACCTTTTTTTATAAGATGCTAATTTAGTCTTAAGTTTATTTATAGTCTCATCTTTTTTCTTATTAATTAAATATCTTTGTCTTCTGGCTCGGTCTGATTAATTAATATCTGACATCGATGGCGTTACCGAAAGATAGTTACTCTCTTGCTTTCTTTTTCCATATCTTTCGTGTCTCACATTGCTCTCTAGGAATCATTTGGTCGACAATTTGTATAACTTCTTTCTCCTTCTTTTTCAAATATTTTGTCTTTTCTTTTTGCTTTTGCAATTCATATTTTTTGGGATCATTTTTGATCTTTTCATATCGTAGTCTCTCTGCTTCACGTTTCTTCTGTAATTTTTGTTTACGTGTTAACTTTTTCCGTAGTGCCATGATCTGTAACAATATTAGACAATAATATAATAACAATATGAACTGAGAACTTCCTTTATTTTTCAGTTTTAAGAATTTACCAAAGTTATTTAAATTATTTAAAACTGTTTGTTGATAAAAACTTGCTAAATCTAAGTTTGTTTGCAATAAAATTATCTCCCCTGGCAAGAAGTCTTCTCTGACAGTTACCTTGCCAGGGAAAATATGGCAGGGAAGAGACGTTTTCATGATAAATTTTATTGTCTTTATTGACATAAAAAATGTTTCGGTACATTATGTATCACACTTTAACCATTGCATTATTATAAAATAAGACCAGTAAATGCAAATAAATGAAATAAATAATATAACTTTTATGACTTACCAGTGGAGAGACACAATGACCTCGCGAAACCACCACTTTGAACCAACGCGTCGCAACAATTAACAATTGACGGCGATCTTAACGGCTTATGTGTTTTGCATTGCTAACTTTAAGTCGATAAATGACCTTGAGTGCTGTTTCGAATATGGCCGTTTTATATTTGTGTTTATAGTAGCGGAATAAAATTTGCCAGGGCAGATACCCAAAAACAGTGGGACAAAAGTTAAGTTAAAAAATATTGCAAATAAATAAATATTGTTTTATTTTTCCTTAACAATACTTAAAAATATTTATTAAAATTTGTGTTTAACATACTTTACTTTAATAACTGATACAAAGAAGGTATTATCGTTTGAAAAATTAAACTAAAACCGACAGGGGGACAAGCCAGGGTAGAGACTTTTTTAGATTTTATAAGGAATTTCAAAAAAAATATGCTTTAATTAGGCATTTAGTCGTGACATTATTTAATAAAGTACATTTAGGTGATGTGTTTCATTGCAAAAAATAACAACATATAGAATAAAATTTCTATTTAAAACTGATTGCCGCACAAGTTACCTCTTATCATAGAATTACCGATATATATATATATATATATATATATATATATATATATATATATATATATATATATATATATATATATATAATATATATATATATATATATATATATATATATATATATATATATATATATATATATATATATATATATATATATATTATATATATATATATATATATATATATATATATATATATTATATATATATATATATATATATATATATATATATATATATACAAGTATGGCGCATTATATGAAGCCCACTACGTAACACAGGTGAGGGGCAGCCCGACTTTTGGGAGGCAAGGGGATTTCAGTAGTGTCGATACTACTACGATTCTACGAAGCCCAAGTTTATATACAAGGCAACTGTGTTTATGTTATGTCGATTATACGAAGCCTGGCGATGATGCCGGTTTTTATTTTAAGTGTATATTTTAATTATCAGTTACTACACCGATTATACAAAGCCCGAATTTATATCCAATTGACTGTGATTATGATATACCGATTATACGAAGTCCTGCCATGTTAATGCTTGTATTTTAGAAATATTGTTCAGTTATTACAGTTTGTTTCGGTGTTAACGTAGATCCACTTTATATTAGGGGTTGTTACAATGCATTCAGCTGCACACATCATGAACTGGCTGTTCTAATTAATGATGTTTTGCTTAATCCACAGAAAATGCCATTATTTCTCATCACGGGTTACATATCTCCTACCAAAGGATCAGCATAATACACAGGACCCAACGAAGTATCGGCCTATTGCCTTCCCCCGCTTTACAAGGTGATCAACTTGCCTTAAAAACGTATCCAAGCACACTGTGAGCAAAACGACATTATTGCAACCCCAAAGGGGGTGCGCCAAAGGCGTAATGGGGGCAAGGAGCAGCATTTCATCTGTCGTCGAACCGTACCACATGAGTGGCTTGCGGCTATATTAAGTTACAGGGTCGATAATTTTATTGTACTTTTTTTGAAAACATCATGTTAACGTGGAGGACTAAAATTCAACTGCAAGTGCCCCCCGCGACAACATCGAAAGGCCTTTGGGCCCGGGATATTTCAGGGTGATTCATTAAATCCTTTTGGTTCTGCCTTGCAATGAACCCACTTTCACGCCGTCTTAACTCAACAAGTATGGCTTGTATTAGGAACAACAAGAGATGTGATAAGCTAAATCATCTGCTATATAGGATGACTTTAAAACTGATGGGAGCTACCAAAAACCACCTCGAGCCAAACATGCCAAAATCGTCGAGAGTTCTCCGAGATATAGGATGCGGTTCGGTCTTGACAATGCCGCGTCTAAACATAGTTAGAGGAAAGATACAACGGGTGCATTTGAGATGCAAGACGGTCAAAATATCAGCTCAATGGAGTAAGAGACGTATAAGTACCGGAAATGAAACAGGCACAAAGAATCGACCAGCGAACAATGAAGGAAGAACAGCAAACGAGTTTATCAAGAAGGGTAAGAAAGTGTCGAAAACTTATCTAAACAGCAAAAATCTGTTTAAGGCTCTTAATACATAGGCATGCTCCGCACTCACTTACTCATTTGAATTGTGGAATGGAGCAAAACTGACATCGATAAGCTACAGAGAAAGATGAGAACACTCCTTACAAAGGCACACAAACATCACCCACGTAGTGCAGTGAACGAACACCGTTCGATATCAAGGGGGAAGAATTTGAATTGGTAAGCAATTAGACCAACAAATAATAAACTTACGCAGTTATTTCCATAATGGCAGACTCTTCCCCGATACACCAAGCAATATGCGGAGCCGAAGATTAACACCGTTGCGACCGATGGATCGTGAAATGCGCAGACACCATCAAACAGACCAGGAGAAGCTGAAGCCTGGTTGGAGAAACCTCTTCATGGACGTCACCCCAATGAGGTCGCCCAGGAAAATATCGACAAGTTCGCGTCGAACTACTGGCTGACGTCGGGGAAGATGTTCCCAGAGACTGAAGGCTTCTTATTAGCTATACAGGACCAGGTTATTCCAACAAAAAACTATCTGAAGCATATTGTTAGAGACCCGTCTATAGAAAACGATCGATGCAGATATGGATGTCAAACATCGGAGACAATCCAGCACATAACGGGGGGTTGCCAAGCATTTGCAGCATCAGAGTATAAGGAAAGACATGATTCAGCAGCCAAGATACTCCATCAACAATTGGTCAGAGAAGCTAAAGCTTTTACAGACTGAAAAATTGCCTTACTACAAGTATACTCCGGAACCTATTCTTGAAACAACGAGTTTAAATTGTACTAAACAGACCAAACTGTTGCTCATAATAGACCAGATATTGTATTGGTGGATAAAGTTGGGAGAAAAACAACACTGATTGACGTCCCCTATCCCTGAACAACAACAACCTACGGGAGAAATACAATGAAAAGATTGCCAAGTACAGAAATCTAGAAACACAAATAAGAAGACAGTGGGGAATGAATAACGTCCAAACGATCCCCATAATTTTATCAACAACTGGCATTATACCAAAGACCCTTCTACAAAACATCAAGGGATTAGGCCTCGGTGAACATCTGTATAAGGATATGCAAAAGGCAGTGCTACTTGCGACCGCTCGGACTGTCCGGAAATTTGTTGGGAATACAGCAGAACATAACGTCACCTAGAGCCTGACAACATGAAAAGGGCTCCCACAGAGCTCAATGCTTTTGATATCTGAAGATATATGATGAGTGAATGTTCCCCTTAGAGGGAGTGCAAAGCCGAGTGGCTTAAAATCATAATAATAATAATAATAGTCTTTTATTTTCATAATTTCACAAATATATATTTATAATAAGAAGAAATAAGACATAAAAGTAGAACTCTTAGCAAAGCGATATTTTAGCCAATGATGGCTTTTTCTCTATATAACCTCACAGAGAGTCTACACAAACCTAACTTAAAACTAAACTAAAAACAAAGAAATTATAGTAAATACAACAGCCAATACTTAACTAGAATACATTAAAAGAAATAATAATTAGAGACAGCATTGTACATAAAATACAGATATCGGCATTAAATGTTATTAGAGGAGCTTCAATAAAATAACAAAATCATCAATTATCATTTTAACGTCAGGTTCACTTTTCACTTAGCAGCCTTCTTTTAAAGATAACTTTGAACCTATAAGGTCTTAGGCTTTTATACTCCATGGGGAGCATATTATAAAGACGGGTAGCGCGGTATGTGTAGCATTTCTTGAACAAAGCCGTAGAATGGTTTGTAACACTCATAAGATCTTAGGTAAAGTTGTATCCCAGTGGTTATCACTTTGTGGACGAAGACTGCACGATGCATAAAAATAAATATAGATAACGAGTATTACAATAAGATTTTTTTTTACATATAACAGCTGTAATTTTTATTACCAACGGCACTTTAAAAAATAAAATAAATACAGGGTGTTATTGGTTGTCATAATTTAAGGAGGCATTCTATCGATTGTCGAAAATTTTATATTTAAATGCTTAGTTATTAAGATAGGGTGTTTAATTTGTTTGTTTTTCTTAATTATTTTTAACAAATGACCTATACAATTGATCCAAGCAGGAATTTAATTTACGTTTTTGCCGTCACAGAAGAGTTGCTTATTCCTACTTGGGATGCGAACTTTTTTTCTTGTATTGACCGTTTATTAAAAAAGTTATATAAATCCATCTGCATCAAAATGTATACTTTATTTAAGTTCTAGGAGTCGTTCTCGAGATAAACCATTAAAGGATCCCCAATTTTTTATTTGGAAAATGAATTTTGGCCAATTGTTTTCAAACTTTGCATAATGGGATTCCTAACACGGTGATCAAAAATTTTTAGGCACAGAAAACGTCAACTCTTAAAATCACCTCAAAAGTCACTGGGAATTGGGGACCTTGAGGGTGATTTTAGGGGTTGAGGCGTTTTCGGCTTTTGTGCCCGAAAGACCTTTGATCATCAGTAAGAATTATCATATGCAAAGTTTGAAAGCAATTGGCAAAATTTTTCCAAAAAAAATTGGGATCCTTTAAATGTTTATCTGAAACCCTGCTCCTAGAGACTTAAATAAATATACTTTTTTGATGCAGATGATTTATATAACTTATTCTTTAATAAACAGGTCAATATTCTAAGTTTAAAAAAGTTACGACATCTAAAACAAGTGAGTGTAGCGTATGGCGCCCTCTTGCAACATCAAAGCGTGGAATTTAATTCAAAAACCCCAGATCCCAAATTTCTGTACCGCTAGGTCATTTGGTTAAAGAATAATTAAGAAAAACGAAAGCAAAATTAAAACTTTAACACCCTGTATCTTAATAACTAGCTTTAGGCAAAGTTTATATGAACTTTTCGACTTAAAATCGATTCGAATACCTCCTTCAAATTATGACATACCATTAAGTAACACCTGTATAATTTGTTTCGGCAACTGTAGATAGTAAGGTTTAAAGTTTTGGGTTTAATGCACATATTTTAAAAACTATAAGATTAATGGAAAATTGCAAAAGTAGATTTTTAAAGACCATTTCAAGTATAAAGCTAACAATAAAACGTTTGTGTTCAGGAAATTCTACCATATGGGTGCTTTTATTTTTTTTGGTTTTACGAAAAAAGTTATTTTTTATGAAAAGTTCTTCCTCGCAATAAAATGACAATGCCCTATTAAGATTTTAAGTTACATGTAAAAGGTGGTTAAAAAGTGTAAAAATAAAAAATGGGCCAGAGGAAGTTCCTTAAAGGTACTTTAGACAAAATGTATTAAGATGTATTGGTAGAATGAAATTTGCTCAAATGTAGATTTTCAAAACAATTTTAGATATCACGATAAAAAATTTATTAACAGTAAATAAAAAATACTTATAGTTAAAAGTTTTTCTTGTTAGCTTGATACTTGAAATTGTCTTTGAAAATCTACATTTAAGCATAAATTGTCGTGTGGCACTTACCTCTTCCATTTTAGCTTTACATTTTTAACCACCTCTACATGCTAACGCAAATGTTAATAATGCATTGTCATTTTATCGCAAAGCAGAATTTTTATGAAGAGTAACTTTTCATAAACCAAACAAACACGCTGTATATATATATGTATATATACAGGGTGTTACAAATTGAGTTATGGATAATAAGAATAAGTCGGTTAAATTAAAAGTTGTGGTGCGATGCAAACAAAATGTCTTTTTCGAAATTTGAAAATTCTGTTTACTTTCGGAGATATTCGAAAAAACTAATTCTGCAAAAACGTTTTTATTTTTCCTGACCTTATTTGAGAAGATATTTTGAAAATAAACGTCACGTCAGCAGAGATACTTTTTCCCCTCTACAAAATGACGTTATTAAATTTTAAAATCCGACGTTCATTTAACCACCATCAACTTAATTTTTTAAATACGGTCCTAGATTTTATTTAATTTTTTTGAACCTCTTATTATCCCAATTACAAAAATGTATAACACTTAATATTTATGCAACAACTATGGAATGCCCTGTAAGAAATCATGTGCCTTCCTTGTCTAACACATTGTCTCTATGGAAAATATGTTTATTTAACAGATAAATATCAAGTGTTATATATCATTGTAATTGAAATTAAAAATGCTTCAAAAAATGCAATAAACTATCGAAGGCTGTATTTAAAAATAAAGTTGATGTGGTTGCTCGGAAACGAAACGTCGGATTTAAATTTAATAACGTCATTCTGTAGAGGGGAAAAAGGCTGTGCTGACATGACATTCATTTCAAAATATCTTCTCAAATAAGGTCAGGAAAATAAAAACGTTTTGGGAATTCGTTTTTCCGGATATCTCCGAAGTAAAGGGAAATTTTTTCAAATTTCGAAACGACATTTTGTTTAGCATCACACTACACAACTTTGCCTCAATTTAACCGACCTTGTACTTTACGGTTTACGAGATCCCCATGCATACACACGAATTTGTAACAACCTGTATATAGTCTTTTATGTCTTTTCGCTACTTTAAAAAAAATACTTATAAGTATCTTACCTAACCTTTAAATAAAATATATATTAAAAAAATAAATAAATAAAGTCATCTATACTCCTGAAATCTTGAAAAACCCATTTTTAATTAAATATGTTTTGGTTATGGTTAATTTAAGTTAATTAAAAAGATTTATTATTATTATTATTATTAAATAAACATTAACGGCAAAAACAGGTTTCAATAATTAAAAAAGAAGAAATAAACCTTATTTTTATTCCAAGCAATGTTGTCGGCTTTTCGGTCTTCGTATTGACCGTAGAACACCTTTGCTTCATATTATATACATTTTGGGAGTAGCGCTAACTAGTGGCAGTTATGATCAACTAAACGTGTATATTTTGAGAAACAAAACATACTTACGAAGCCCAACAATTTTTTACAAAGTCGTGTTTTTAGAGTCATCTATTATATTTACATTAAAACTGTCACCACGATTAGGAAACTTGATATGTGACGCTATATTGAAATGATTTGAGGTTCGTAAGATGCCGCTATATAGGTTATTTTAGGAGTTATACATGGAAAAATTATTAAGCCCGATTTTGGGCTTCCTAAGTAGGTGAAGGGCTTCATATAGCCCGTGAAGTGTAGCGTTTTTGGCTTAATAAAGTCGGATTATATATATATATATATATATATATATATATATATATATATATATATATATATATATATATATATATATATATATATATATATATATATATATATATATATATATATATATATATATATATATATATATATATATATATATATATATATATATATATATAAATTTAGTGTTACTTTTATTATTTTCGAATTTTTTTCAATTTATATATTTTAGCTTGGATGATTTCTTGGGATTTTGGTCCACTGTATGAGACAAAATTCAAAAACTTTTACGTTTTTGCTTCATTTATTAAGGTTTTGGCTGGATTGCCCAAGCCTTTTTCAAAATCACGACTACAACAAGAGATAACAACAATTAGTAAAGTCACATCTCACATATTTATATATCTGTCGGGTTAAAAGTTATTAAAATGACAATACAGTTACATAGGTAAGACTTACATAAATATGTTGCTGTCAATATATTTCCAAAGGTTTTTCATGTGGCGAAAATTTGTGGATCTTTCGCACACATTTACACGTAAATTAAAACATACGTATATATGTTGCACTCACATGGCGTAATTGTGCATTTCATGAACTAAATGTCCAGTTCCTGAAGTGAAACCAGATGGTGTAATATTATTTTATTTCACCATCTGGACAATATTTTTGTCCAGTTTAAGAAATGAATATACCATTTTTCCACTTGGTAAAACGAGACGATATTACAGCATCTGGACACGAAAATCATACAGTTCCTGTACTGCATATTTTGCAATTATCTATTTACTTTAATACAAGGCAATGACCAAACATTTTTGGTAAGTTGTGGTTAGTTTTTCCGTGTAATGTTAATCAAAAAGCGTGAAAAAATATTAAACATTTTTGCTTTAGTTCAATTAATGTTTGATGATTGTTTCACTAACTGGACAAATGCCAAATATACAGTACAGGAACTGGATAATTTTTGTGTCCAGATGATGTAATATAGTCTCGCTTCACTAATGGGAAAAATTACATATCCATTTATTATTACACTATCTGGTTCCACTTTACGAACTGGACATCCAGGTCACGAAATGTACAACTACGCCAAGTGGGTGCGATATATACACAAATAGACAATTAATTATCACCTATAAAAATATTTAAAATCAAGGACTACACATTTTCACTTAACTAATATTATTTCGCACAACTAAAACGTATTCTCGCAGAGCAATTTGGTTTTTATCCAAAATTGTTGCATTTTTTGGATTTGTTACCAGGGTGATTTTAAATATAGTCTGTTCATTGATGTATTTAGAATATATTACTGTTTTTTGTTTTTGTTACTGTTACTATTTTTGGTATAAATTTATTATAATTTTTTTTAAAATATAATTGGTTTATTAGGGGATGGTAAATTATGTTTAAGTTTTTTATATCGGTTCTAGAGTTAATACTATTTGGGTTTTGTTTAATATATATCATTTCAAAAATTTGTCCCTTTTTTGTGTTTTATTCTGTTTTAAGTATTTTTGTGTTGTTGTAGTTAAAGGAATGCTTCTTTTCTGTTATATGATTGAAAAGAGCAGTTTTATTTTTTTTATTATATTTATGGCTGTTTAGGCTGCTCTTTAAGTATTGGCTTGTCTGACAATGTAGATTCTATCGCAATCGTTACATGGTATTTCGTAAATGACATGGCTTTTCTTATCTTTAGCTATTTTTAATTTTAGTTTAGTAAAGTTTTTATTGGGTAGATTAAATCCTTTATAACTGACCTTGATATTTTGGTTTTTGAAAACATTTTGAATTTTTTCTGATAGGTTTGGAATATATGGTTAAGTACTAATTAATTTTTTTTTGTTTTATTTTGTTGGTGGCATTTTTATTATAAAATTTGTGAATACGTTTTTTTAAGGGAGTTAATGAGCTCTTTTGGGTAGCTGTTTATAATAAGTGCTTTTTTTGCTTTTTCTATAACTTCTTTTCGTAATTCGGGATCGGAAAGATATATAGCGCGATCAGCTTAACCTATTGTAACAGATTTTTTGGGAAAGCAGATGTTGAGAATTAAAATTTAAATAACTACCAGACCATGTACTTTTTGTATACCATGAATTTTTATGTTGCCATCTTTATTATGTAATGTAAGTTTCAAAAAATGTATTTTGTTTTCTTCCTTGAGTTCAGCTGTAAAAATCATTTTATTGTGATAGCTGTTAAAACTGTCAATTAGGTAATTTATTTTCTTACTCGGAATAGCTAATATGCAATCATCGATGTATCTATAAAAGAAGGGAATAATAAAATTTAGATTTTTATTACTGTTTCCTTAAGATCCTCGAGGACAATTTGTGCAATTACGCTCGAAATTGAGGTACCCATAGGACATCTTTTGTCTGTAAATTTTGTCTTTAAATAAAAAATATGTTGAGTTAAGTATTTCATGGTATTCAAAAGGTACATGGTCTGGCAGATATTTCAATTTTAATTCCCAACACATGCTTTCCCAAAAAAAATTTGTTATAATAAGTTTCGCTGATCGCGCTATATATCTTTCCGATCCCGAATTACGAAGCTATAGAAAAAGCAAAAGAAGCACTGATTATAAACAGCTACCCAAAAAAGCTTATTAACTTCATTTTTTAAAACCGTATTCACAAATTTTATAATGAAAATTCTACCAACAAAATAAAACAAAAAAATAAAATTAATGAGTACCTCCATACCATATATTTCAAACCTATCATAAAAAATTCAAAATGTTTTCAAAAACCAAAATATCAAGGTAAGTTATAAAGAATTTAATCTAGCCAATAAAAACTTTACTAAACTAAAATCTAAAATAGCAAAAGATAAGAATAGCCATGTCATTTACGAAATACCATGTAACGATTGCGATAAAATATACATTGGTCAGACAAGCCAATTCTTAAAAAATTGCCTAAATAGCCATAAATATGATAAAAAGAATAAAACCGCTCTTTAAAATCATATAACTAAAAAGAAGCACTACTTTAACTACAACAATACAAAAATACTAAAAACAGAATTAAACACAAAAAAGAGAAAAATTCTTGAAATGATCTATATTAAACCAAACCCAAATAGTATTAACTCTAGAACCGATATAAAAAACTTAAACATGATTTACCACCCTCTAACAAACAAATAATATTTTCAAAAAATTTCGTAATAAATTTATATCAAAAATAATATTAGTAACAATAACAAAAAACAGTTATATATTCTAAACACACCAACAAACAGACTAAATTTAAAATTTCCATGTAACAAATTCAAAAAATGCAAATATATATATATATATATATATATATATATATATATATATATATATATATATATATATATATATATATATATATATATATATATATATATATATATATATATATATATATATATATATATATATATATATATATATATATATTGTTTGATGATTTCTTGGGATTTTTGTCCACTGTATAAGACGACATATTATTTAAAAGAGAAAGCAACTTTTAATACTAAATAAAAATACAAAATGCACTAACCTGACATTGGTTGGTTTAAAAAAAATTATTAAAAAAATAAATATTATGTACACCATAATTTTACGAATTGCAAAGTTTGTCTTACAAAAACGATTTAATTTGATTTGCTAACGGTACTTTAGCATATCATAAAGATTTTTTGATTTCTTAAAAATATTTACAGATAATACCTATATCTGATATGGTACTTATTGTACCATAAAAACATATTTTTTACGATATTTTCCAATTATTTTTAAAGGTACATTAAAATTAGTTTCGTTACTCGTATAGTTAGGGTACTTCATGACATGGTTAATAGCATATTTTTTAATGCGATAGGAGAAAAGAAAATAATAATTTACTGATTTAATCTGATCTTTAACACAAAATAGAACACAGTTTACTTTTACTACTTAGCCTATTCTATTAGATACAGCTAAAAGCCGTGGGATTATAACTTTTTAACAGCTAAGGTCAATTTTAACATTCATGTGATTTAATACTTTCTTAAAAATCTTTAACTACCTGAATCAGGTATTTGGATACGAAGAAAGAACACGTATATTTTTTTAGACTTTTCTATTAAGAATATATAACTTTTAACATATTTTTTAAATATATGTTTTAACGTTACCTAAGCAGCAAATAATTTTGCTTTTTAAAAACAATAGCTCATAAAAACTCTTAATATATTTTTTTAAATATATTTTTTTATACAAGGAATCAATGGAAGTACTGCAGCCTTTATTTATTGCCACAAAAATTATAATTTTTAAATGTAAGATGCATAATGGGTTGTAAATATGCGACTTATTATGCATCATGCTTACTTAAGTATATAAAGTGTCACTTTCGGTTTAGTCGATAGTGGACCCAGGTCAATAATTTTGAATAAAACTCTGTATTTTTTATTGGCAGTCACGGGGGGATTAAAATTACTTTTTCAATGATATAATACAAAATACCATTTGCTTTTTAAATGGTGGCATAAAAAGCATTTTTGCTTAATTCAATATGGTGGTAATCTATTGTTATTAATAAAGTTTTTGTAAAGAAGAATACACTATAGGGGTTAATTTATTGATTCATAGGTCGTGCACAGAGGAGGTTTGATTTCGCAGAAAGTTATATTTTACTTATACTTCAGTCGTTAGAGGCAAAAATAGCCCACTACCTCTAACCGAGCTTAAAGTTAATGAAATTTGGTACAGATGTAGTACTTGGAACCCGGAAACCGAAAGAAAATATCAAAATCCTTGCTCGGGGGTGTCGGAAAGGGGGTAAAAACCACTCATAACTAAGAAGCTAATTTTTTGAGCCACAATAGACCGATCGGTCGCGGTTATACCCACTCACTTTAAACCTACCTACCTACCAAATTTTTTGAATATTCAAATTACAATAAAATATTTGTCCCACAATCGAAGTGATAGAAATTGATAAAAATTAAGTAAAAATTATTGAGAGTTGCAGGCTTCGGTTAATATTTCACAATATTATTAATTTTTGTTAATGAATGGGCAGAAAGTTTTTCTCTACATATTATATATATATATATATATTTATATATATATATAATATTATATATATATATATATTATATATATATATATATTAATATATTTATTTTATAAAATTAATTAATTTATATTTATAGATTATATTATCTTATAATATTTATATAAATGTATATATAATTTTATTAATAATTATTATTTAATATATATAATATTAATATATATATAATAATATATATATATATATATATATATATATATATATATATATATAAAACCATTTTCTCTACATTTTTAATACGTTATTGTATTCTTAGATTAAAATTAATTGAAATTTTATTTTAAAAAAAATAGGCATTTAAGTTATCCTTAGGTCAAATTTGGGTTATTGAAGTAAAATGGTAAAACTACATTTTTTTAATACGATTTGCTATTTCCCAAGAGTACAACCGCTAATATTAATAACTTTAAATAAACATACGTAATAGTACTATAAATAAATTCTAATATCTTGTATAAAAATATAACAAATAAAAGAAATTACTTATATGTATACTAGCTATACTGTAATAATAATAATAATACTAGTCATTGAAAAATATTAAAATGTATAATGAATTATGGTTTCTAAATAACGTATTTTCATGTACCGGGTGTCCAAATAAGAAAGGATGTCGGCTGTATCTCGGAAACTATTTATTGCACCGCGTTAGGAAAAAATATTTTTAATTGAAGTAGTCAAGAGAAATACGTTGTAATTATTTTTAAGTCCTTAAGCCTACCGCGATATAGCATAACCGCAACCGTAAATTAAAAAATCTATCGCTTCTCCGAAATAAGCTAGTAATAGGTACCATTTTAATAACATCAGCAAACACTCTAACCAATTCTGTATCAGTTCGGCTATGCATTTGTATATGTATGCTGAACGTACAGTTTAAAATCAAAAAATAATGTAGATCAAAGACGTTTCGAGGTCTTTGAGAAAAATTATAGGTCCAAAAGCGATAGTAAAAAAGTTTTGAAAAGAAATTATTGGATACGATGACTCAAATCTATCACCTTGTAAAAAAGAATTGTTACAACAGGTCCGGAAAACTGTTTATATTGCAAGTGTATGGAGCAATGCTCACATGCGATATCTAACAGAAAAAAAAACAAAAGGGTATGGTTGGAGTAAAATTGATAATCGCTTTAAATATTACTGGTTTGGTGGACCCAAAGCCCATCTTTTGAGAGAAGAGAAATTTTTTTTTCGGAAAATATTAAAATATTAAAACAATTTTGTCATCCCAAATTTCATATACAAGCATATCTTGTAAAAGATCTTTCACATTAAACAAATTAAATTTGCAGCTGCTGGGTTCTGAGAATGAAAAACTAATTACCAATGTCAATACTTTTGCATGTAAAATCGAGTAGTTGATAAACAGAATCAACATTAAGAATGTGGGTGATGAAAAAAGTTGTAAAAGGCGCATAACGTCATCTGCAAACCCTTTTGAACAAAAAGTTTGACCGTTACTTTTCAGAATGCCGTGCTGATGAATCAGAAACTATTCAGAAAAGTATTTAAAATCCTTTTAAATGTTTAACTCATTGTTCTCCAGTTGCGTCAACAATATCCAAGTACCATAACATGTAATTACTGGATTTCGTGGCAGTTTTAAACAACAAAGTAGTGACACCATTATTTCTGTAATACCCCATTAATGTGTGGTCATCATCTAGATAGAACCCACAGTTAACTGTGAAATCCGGTAGAGCTATTTAAAGAAATCCAGGAAGACATGATTAAATTACAAAATAGCAATAATTGCAAATACATGTTTCCTAATGCTCAAAGTAATAAAGTGATTTTAAAAATATTTTGGTATAAAATGCAATTTTATATCGAAATGTGCAGCCAGTGGCTTTGAGATATCTAGTTTTAATTTCAACCAGATATTTATTTAAGAAACAGACTTAGACATTTGGATACAAGCCATGACATGCAAACGCATGCCAGAGACTTTAGGTTACACCGAAAACGGTCTCAACTTTAAAATTTTGAAATATTATTGCTTTTTGGATTCCTGAAAACATTTCGTGTCTAATGGTTTTCCATTCATTAAATTTTAACAGCTAAAAATAAAAAAAATCAAAACTGTTAAAATTTAACGTATGGGGTGCTATACAGAATGTTTTCTGGGTGGTAAAGAGAAAGGGCAAGTGAGCATAATGTTTGCAAGGTTGTAATTCAGTCAATCGATTATGCATCTTACAACAGGCAGGCGAGGCGTAAAAATTCTAAAAAAACATTAAACATGTAAAAGGTCCTTCTGGGATCATTCTAGTTAGTCATTTTCCATTTTTTTACATTTTCTAAAAGTACATACATCTAAGAGTCTTATGTTAAAATGTCTAAGTAATCGGACCATTGTAACTATATTATTTTACGATGTTTGTATTTACGTTGCTACTTCTTATACTTTAGCTCTCGGGCCAAGCGCAGCACGGCGGTCGGAACTTGTGTCTACTCTACTCTCTTTGCCTACCTCTACCTTTCACGCCCTGCCTCCTAAAATTCATTAAAACAAAATGAAATTTTTGAAAAGGCTATATGGATTTTGTTAGATGCCGGTATCACTAATTGATTGTGGGTAAAACTTTAAACGCCTTTATCTTTGGACTACGTTTTTCTGATTGGCATCCACAATTTCCCTGGAACCACCGAACAATATTCTACATAGTATTCGCTTTAATATGTTTTCGTTGGGAATACTCGCCTTGAAAATTGCAAGTAAATGGAACCACTTCAATCCAGGTCCCACGGTATAGCGAGCTGAGCCTTCTAAGCCCTATTGACCCCTGTAGACTTGCAGATTTCCTGCAACATAAAAGAAAAAAAAGAGCCAAAAATCAGGAAAACTAATCTACCTTTCGGTGCCAAGTTGGCCACCGTTGTCAAGATAAAATTAGGAAAAAATATAATAAAAATATAACCTAAATTTTAAGAAATTAAATGCGACTTTTTATGACGTTTTGTCATAAATGATATTTGAGTTGTTTTGACTGGTATATTCATAATTCTTAAAAAGACAAAAAGAACGGTATGGTGTGCTAATTTATTTTAAGTTTACCTTAAATTACTTCAGCATAAAGCACAGGTAACCATGTATTATTTAAATTAACAGATAAAATAAATGCACTTTCTTTTATTTTACGTTTTTCTGGAACAAGTTTCCTTTTCTAAAATGCTGGAAGCATTTCAGTTTATTATGTGGTTGTAATCAAATATGCGTGGACAGATTTTTGATTTGTGAAATTCTGTATTTTGAATATATGTTCTATGTTCTTTTATGCGTTTGGCTAATGGTCTGAAAGTTTCACCCGTATAAAAATTTTTAGATTCACAAGAGATTTTTAAAATAACATTTTTTGTGTTTTCGTTTAAATTATATGGGCTTGTTTGTGACTTGGGATCCAATAGTGTTTTGTGTTTTAAAGATGGTGCAAATATTAAATTTATTACATGTTTGTTGAATTTTATTTGATAAGTCAGGAATATATGGTAAAAATAGATTTGTAATAGGTCTATTTTGATTTTGTCTTAACTTTGGTTGTTCAAATTTTAGAAATCATTTGTTTATAAAATTAGGAGGATAATTATTATGAACTAAAATATTTTTTAAAAATTCTTTTTTGTTTCTTTTGTTTTGATTAGAACAAATTATTTTAATTCTAAAGACTTTTTACAACTCCTTTTTTAAATATTATTGGGTGATTTGAGTTAAAATTTAAGTATATGTTTGTATGTGTAGGTTTTCTCTTCATTTTGGTTTCAAAATTATTTACATCTTTTTTTATTAGAATATCAAGAAAAGGAAGTTGTGAGCTTTGTTTTTTTTAAGGTAATATGCATAGTGGGTTCTTGTGTATTAATATGTGTTAAAAAATTATTTAGACAATGTTGGTCATGTTGATAAATAGAAAAAATGTTATCTATCCGTCTCTTTTAAATGATTGTAATGGTTTTTGTTCAATACTTGTTAAATTTTGTTTAATTTTAAAAGATTTTTTAAAGCAATTTTAGTTTTAATTCTAAATTCATCTTGGTGTTTTATTGGTAAGTTTTGACATGTTTCTTCAATGCATGAAATAATGTCAAGCTTCAGAACTGCTTTGGGTGTAATTGCAAAATTTAAACCTTTAGAAAAAACAAGAGTTTTAGCATCTGTTATTTTTTTTAGATAATTAAGCACAGTTTTAACAATCATTATTTCTTATGCTAGATATTTCTAAATTTAATTTTTCTTGCATTAAAATATTAAATTTATTTTTATGTGTGTCTTTTTAAATTTGATTTTTTTAATAACTGTTATTGTACAAGTGTAATTAAAATAAAAAGTATGTATTTAATTTCGTAAAATAGATTTTAAATTATTAATCTCTTCTAATAGATTAGTTTTATTATATCTAGTAATATTTATTTGTTAACTGTAATCACTTACGTATATTATGTGTAATTTGTTTAATTAAAGAGTGTAATTATAAAGCCCAATAAACTTTATATTTATATCTATAAAATTTTTCTGTAATGTTAAATTTGGAGATAAGGCGGATTTAAATTTATTTATTGATAAAACTGATATCATGCTAATTTTTGTAAGAAATACGTTAACTTTTTTGAAATATCTTTAAAAAGCCTTTGTTTTAAGAAATAAATATTTCGAAATGTTGCAAAAAATAGAACAAAAAAAAAATTGGGCTCAAACTGTTGCATGGTGCTAAGGCGCTTGCCGAGCTGGATCACCGCCAAACTTTAAAATTATGCCATATTATTACTTTTGGATATTAATAGCCGAAACTTTTTAAAAAACTCTCTATACTCTATATTTTATTAAGGTTAAAAGTGGAAATAAAAAACTTTGCCGCACACTTTTAAAAATTCAAGCCCACAAAAAGTTTCTTCAAAACCCCAGTCCCGAAAATCGACAGGCTAGCATCGAAGCGAGAAATCAGTATAATCAGACCATCTCAGAAGCAAAAGACCGTTTTAACAATCGAATAAAAGATAAAGTTCTCTCTTGCTCAAATGGCAGTAAAGCTTTCTGGTCCTTTGCCAAAAATATTAGTCAGAACTTTTGCACAAATTCTTTTCCACCCCTAATCTCTGAAGATTGAATTGTCTCTACCTCCAAAGGAAAAGCCGAATTATTTGCCAAACAATTTGCTGCCAATTCTACGCTTGATCCTCCTATTAATCTTCCTCTTCCAACAGTTGTCCCTGTTTCTCATAAAATGTCCGATATAATTTTTAAAGTCAAACAGATCAAGCGTATTCTTTCTTCTCTTATTAGTAAAAAATCGTCTGCGCTGGATGGCATACCAGCAATCGTCTTAAAAAAATGTGCTCCCGAGCTTGCACCCATCTTAACTCGCCTCTTTCGAATCTCTTACGACACGGGCATTTTCCCAGAGAGTTGTCTCACACAACTGGAACAAGTCCCTTGAGTTTCTTGGTGAATGCCAGATCGTTGCTCTTGACATATCCAAAGCTTTCGATCAGGTCTGGCATGATGGGCTTCTTAACAAACTTCCTTCTTACGGTCTTCCATCTAAGCTTTGCTCTTGGCTTTCCAGTTTCCTTTCTAATCGAAGTATATCAGTTAGTGTAGATGGTCATTCCTCCAGCTTCTACCAAATTATTGCTGGAGTACCCCAGGGCTCAGTGCTGGAACACACGCTGTTTCTTCTACACATTAACGATCTTCTCTCTTCCACAATCAATCCCATTCATAGTTTTGCTGACGATAGTACCCTTCACTCTAGTATTCAATTTCTTAAGCCACCGTGTAATTCTGATTTTGAATACAAGCGCAGGTCAATGCAGATATCTCTTTCACAAGACGTCATAAAAAGGCGATCGGCCTGCCGAACGGCGAACCACCAAAAGTCGGTCCGGATCAAAGGAAGCCGAGCCGAATCGAAATGGTGGAAACGCGAATCCGATCGGCACAGAGATTTTGGTGCGTTGTCAAATTATTATTTTCCAGTCCTCTGGCGGAAGTCACGGGTGTATGTACTGCGCTGCGAAAATAGGTAATTTTCGAATAATGAACTGGAGTAACGAACAAGTTTTGGCCTTGATAGAGCTCTATCGTTCTTGAAATGTACTGTGGGATTCCAAAAACCCATTTTACAAGATAAAAATAAGAGACATGACGCCTTCATGGAAATTGCTCAGGAGTTGAATGCAGATAAGACCATAAGGCACTGCTAGACATTCGGAAAAAGTTTTTGAAACCACCGTTACTTCTGTATCCTAAATTTAACACATTTGTATCGTCAAGTATCAAGTCGTTGTATAAATCACTTGCACTGTATTTTTTCTGCTTTGAAGACTTGGTCTAACCCAAAATCTTGGTCGTCGATGACGCTTTTTTTTGAGTTGCAATAATTATGAATGCTGCAGAGGCAAGAATCGCGTCGTCATCGAACATTTTTATGTCGAATGGCTAAATAATGTCAATTTGGTGGAAACAGTAAAGAGGGTGATAGGCTTTGGAGATCGGCTTTGGCGATCGGCCCCGATCGGCTTTGCCGATTCCGGTGGAAATGCACCTTTAGAGAGGTCCCGAACTTCCCGCTTTCTTCGTTCCTTTATCCCTAGAGTGTCAAGACTATAGAACCTGCTGCCCGCAGAAGTTTTTCCTTCTCCTCCCAACCTCCAAAAATTTAAGTCTCGTGTGAACAAACTCCCTCTCACCACACTGAAGACACCCACGGTACGTTAGTACTTAGGCATCAGCCTTCGTGGACTGTCCCAAGATAAAAAAAAACTTTTTACGTTGTGCAACTCACTGATTTGGTATTTTTTCAAAAATTCATATTTCTGGCAAGACTTGGTTTAAAGACGTCTAGTGGTCTCATTTTCTTTAAAAAGTAATACACACCTTTTGTAGCAATAAATAAACTTTATATTCGAATGCAGCACCTTTCAAAACATGGGATAAAACCAAAATTGGCCATTCACTTATCGTGGTCACTATCTCGTTAAATAAGTCTTCTTTCGAGGATGTGCCACATGCCTGAAGTCAAAGAATTGACACTAAAAATATCAAGTGCAACCAAGAAAAACCCAATACATTTTATGTGTATAATAAGGCTAGTATAAAACTTGGACTTATTACATTAGAAAATATAGAGGTTTTTATTAAACAGATACTACGAAAGCTAGTTCAAATACGAGTATACATTCTTCGTGACACAGTTAATTTTTAAATTAGAACCAAAGCTGTTTCCGTTTTCTTCGAGAGGGTAAAAAGGAAGGGTTTAATCGCATGGACTTCTAATAGTAAAATAAAGATAAAAAATGAAAGTTTTTTTAATACTTCACCATAAATATGTAAAATTTATCTTTAATATACAGGGTGTAAAAAGTATGATGCTCACCAGTGGAAAAGTTTATATGACATAAAAAACTTGACAGATTTTTGTCTAAACGATGTCAAATTCATGAACTTTAAAAGCGGTTATTTCTGTAAACCCTAACAACTGAAAACTTTTGTCTTAAACGCTTATCAGTAAATTCATTTAATAATAAAATAAGCTAAGTTTGAAATGTTTTAGTGTACAAATAAAAAAAATAATAATAATTTTACAATGATTTTGCTCCCAGTTAAAAATTTAAAAAACCATTGGCAACAGAGCTATCCAGAACCTTTGTGCGTAAATTCAGTTGTACATTGTGCTCACCGATCTGGCCGCGATGTTTGTGTGTGTGTGTTGTTGAATTCAAGACAAACGTATTGCAAGTATACCAAAAAGTAAGTTATGAAAACGGAATGTGTGCGACCGAAAAATCTTATTCTTTAAGCAAAACAAAAAAGTGCTGTTTTAAAGCATAATATTTGTGTTCTTAAAATGGGTATTAAACCTATTCTTGTGTAAGTGCATTTATTTTTTATTAACAAATAAAAACCAAACAATAACACAGCTCCACAAAAAAATAAATAAATGTTCGGTTGTGTGTATTCTCATGTATTTTTCGACGCTGAATCCGATCCCAAACTCAGAAATGGCCCTCCACGTGTCGAATTGGCCATAGGGGCCAAAAATGGTCTTTATTGGGCCTGAAAGATGGATTTTGGGATAAGGCGAGGTCAAAGGTGCATTCTCAGGCCAATGCTCGATTTGTGGTCAAAAAGTTTATGACCAACTAAAATTCTCTGTTTGGGACCGGGAAAATGACCCGGTTAGGGGCCTAAAAATCGTGTTTCGAACGCCGCAATCACAACAGTGGTATTTTTATGTACTTTTAAATTCTGAAACTCACACTGTCATTTAAAAGTTTATGGCCAACTGGAATTCCCCGTTTGGGACCGGGAAAATGACCCCTTAGGGGCCGGAAAATCGTGTTTCGGACACAGCAATCGCAACAGTGGTATTTTTATATACTTTTAAATTCTGAAACTTAGACTGTGCTCAAAAATTGAGTGTAGAGAAATACATTGGAAAAGGAAAGAGGCATTGGAATTGGTGGATCAGCCATTTAGAATCTTTTGGATACCTGAAAAAACTATCACTCAGAAGTAATTTTTGAATTAAGGCGTGAACGGAGCGTGATGGAACCTTATCGACCTCAAACCTACTTGTAGAGAATAAAATTTCCAACCCCGTCAGGGGTATTATTTCATAGAAATACCACTGTTGCGATTACGGCGTCCGAAACATGATTTTCCGGCCCCTAGGGGACATTTTTCCGGTCCCAAAAGAAAAATTCCAGTTGGCCCTAAAGTTGTCGAGCACAGTCTAAGTTCCAGAATTTAAAAGTACATAAAATTCCACGGTTGCGATTGCGGCGTCCAAAACACGATTTTCCGGCCCCTAAGGGGTCATTTTCCCGTTCCAAAACGGGGAATTAAAGTTGGCCATAAACTTTTTGAGCACAGTCTGAGTTCCAGAATTTAAAAGTGCATAAAAATATCACTGTTACAATTGTGGCGTCCTTCCAGACGTGGAGGGCATTTCTGAGCTCGGAATCGGATTCAGCGTCGAAAAATACATGGAAATACATATGTCCTACCCACAAGTCCGAACATTCATTTTTTTGTAGGGTTGTGTAATTGATTGTTTTTTAATTAAATTTAATTTAAAATTAAATATAAAAGTAAGTTGCAAAAAGTAATTTTTGCAACTTATTTCTATGTAAATGAACATATCCTTAAAAAAAGTGTAAACATGCAAAACTCACAAAAAACGTTTGACGTTGAGACTCGCCGCGATGAAACGGGCGCGGTGTTGCCAACTTTTTTTAAACTTTGAAAAGCCATATTTCAAAAACAATTAACTTTTTACCCATATGTTCTTAGCTTTTCGACTTGTTTTGAGCTCTACTATTGCCCATTAAAATCGGAGCATCATACTTTTTACACCCTTTATATTCTATAAACATTGTTTTGTTATATTTATGGAAAAGACAAAGAATTATAACTAAGTGTTATTTACGAATAACATAACACCATCACAGCAATTAAAAAAATAGTTAGGACATCAGTAACAGCAAACTTTTATTTTAAACACCAACCTTAAGTTTTGTTAAAAATACTGGTTAAATTTGTGGTATAAAATGTTATTTAAACTTTTTATTACCAGTTATCAAATTATTTGCTAGTGTCCATTTCTTTACAAATAAAAAAAATGACAGCAGGTTAAACTAATTTATGGATTGTAACAAGCAACTAAGACATAATTTTGCAACATAAATTTAACGATGGTGCTGCTACTGCTTTACTCAATGGTCATCACCAGTTGATGTTTCGAATTACTGTTGTAAGCTTATTCCTCTCAATAAATATTGTATGGGGATAGTTAGTGATTATTATAATAAAATATGTATACTTAACAAATTATATAAAAAGTATTATAATGTATACGCAAGCGCGATTTCTTGGCGCGAAATTGTCATGATCAATAGCTCTCCGGAGTCCCGGACTCAAGTGCATTGCAGAGAGACGTAGTCTTCCCGGATCCGCGCTGTCTGGCGGGTTACACTACATTCGTTCTTCCACTTATTCAATGTATAAAAACATTATTTTTTAAATACTTTTAAATTGTAAAAAACGAAAACCGTTTTTATAGAATTTTTAGTGTTGGGTGTGCAATAAATTCAATTTAAAAGTCTGCCTAACCTCATTGTTATTACTGCACATTTGATCACCTGTTAACCATTTACCAGTAACAATAAATCCGTACAATAATTGGTATAACCTAAATCGATCAAAAAATAATAAATAAAATTAGTGCCAATTATTTCACCTAATGATTGTAGTGATTTATTAAGTAACTATACGTACCTAAAATTTGTGATAACTTAAACGCAGACTTTATAGTTTTTAAAACCATATCAGTAATAAATTTGTTAGTATTTTCGATATAAATCATAGTAAAGATAGCATTATAGCATTAAAAATTCAAGTGCTTTACCTGGAATGTTAAGAAATTTAGGCAGACGTAACGGGTAGAATAGTACTGTAAAAGGAAAAAAGAGCAAAAACATGAGCTTATCAAGATCCTGTTTGTCAAATAGAGCTGTAAATGGCAAGGTATACAACACATAGTTTTTCTTGCAAATAATTTTATTTATGTAACAAATAAGCACTCAATATTTTGCAGAAACTAGCAATTTTTCTGATTCATGCAGATAGAAATTATAGATATTTTATTTTTATATTGATATTTATACGTTCAAAAATATATATCAGGTGCCCACGAAATTACTAGCAAGCCTGTCATTTTCTTCAGAAGTGCCATACGATTCTAAAATTTTAGTGGGATATTTGGCTGGACAGGATGCAGATTTTTATTATTTGAATACTTATGCGTTACCTTCTGTTTAACCAGAATTGCTATCATCTTGACTATTTTAAATGAAACATCTTGTACATTAAAAAAAAATAGATTCTACACGCCCCTACACGCTATACCTATCTTGACTAATTTTCGAGAAATTGGCGTTCGAGACTGTCATTATAGCTGCCATTTTTATCGTTTCGTAAAAAAACAAATGAAGGTAGGAAATACTTAATACAATTTTTTAACCTTATTTCCTAAGGTCGTAAAAACACAACTTTCGGTTTTACAGGAAGTGGACTTTCGGAAACAAACAACTTAAATAATTCAAGTGGAAAATAATATCTTCAGTCTTAAATTTAATTTTATCACCCATTTTTTAATTTTTTGGGTTCATCATATTCTATCTTTATATCTAATGGTTTTTAAGATAATAGTAGTGAAATACTAGGCTGCCTTGAAAATGGAAAAGAAAAATTAAACATATTTTAAGTTTAATCCATTTTACACTAACCATAAAACAAATGATGATATCGTTATCGAACGTTTACTGGTCGACAAAAATGGACCGACTCCTCAAATTCCCGAAGCACATTTTCCATATGTATAGGGGTAATAAAGTTTCCAGCCTGGTACCTTTATTTATAAGGTATTCGATATTTTATGGCTGTGTTCTAAGCACTTACTGTTTAATGTAGCCCCAATAAAAAAGTCCAATGGGGTTGGGTCTTGCGACCTTGAGAGCCTTTTAACGGGGACATTTTGTACTTATCCAGTGATTTAAAAAGGACTTGTCTAAATGGTCAATCGCTATTTTAGCATTACGTACAGGGGTACCATCCTGTTGAAAAATGATCTAAAGATGCTGTTTCTCTGGAAAATTATTAATTACCTTTTTTATTTGACCTTGTAAAAAAATAAGATACTGAGCAGCTTTTTTATTGGGGGTCACAATAAACACAGAGTGTTTAAAACAAAGCCACAAAAGTCTATTATCCCATATGCAAATGAAAAATGTGGTCCTGAAATTTGACTAGCAATATTTGGATTATGGTTGGTGTTAAAAATGTATAAAGAGGCTACCTTGGATTAGTTTAAAAATATGTTCAGTTTTTCAGTCTAGCTTATTATTATTATCTCAAAAACCATTAGATTTTGAGATAGAATATAATAAACCAAAGATTGAGAAATAGACAGTAAAATTAGATTTAAAATAGTGTTTTACGTTTTAATTATTTAAGTTGTTTATTTCGGAAAGTCCATTTTGTGCAACTTCCGGTAAAACCGGGGATGTTGTATTTTAACGGCATAAGAAAATCAATTTAAAAAATCGTATCATTATTTTTCCATTTTCTTTTAATTTTTACCAAAACGATAAAAATGGCGGTTATTATGTCAGTTTTGAACTTCATTTTCTCGAAAACTAGTTAAGAAAGGTTTGGCGTGAGGCACATGATTTCTTTAGAATTTCCTGTAGAATCTCCATATTTATGACCAAAATAAAATATTAATATTTTGTTAAATTATGCAAGTCGGTTTAAAAGTTCGAGCCAAAAAAGTGATTCGCTAGGTACCTCTTTAGGGCACTGAATCTTTGTTATGGGGGGACTTCTCGACATTTTTTTCTATGGCAAAGTTGAAATTATGCGGTTTACTTAACGGACACTCTTGTTATATATATATATATATATATATATATATATATATATATATATATATATATATATATATATATATATATATATATATATATATATATATATATATATATATATATATATATATATATATATATATAATTATATAAATTTTTACTTAAACTTAGGAATCTTAAAGTACCTTATACAAGATTTCCACAGACCAAATGGCGGAATGACTATATAAAGGCTTAAAATTTACTATTTCCAGCCTATTGTTAAAAATGCGATTCTCAAAAACTTTAGGCCGGAATGGAGTTATTTATACTAGGTTTTATTTATTACATTCTCTAGTTTGTATAAAAATATTTTGGTTTCCTAAACCATTTACCTTTTTAACTGATTTACTGTCGGTATAGCTTAAACAATGTCTTTAAAAGTACTTCATTATGTGCCTAAATAATTATCAAAACATCTGTTTCGTACCCGTCTAGTTAAAACACTGATAATGTACTTTAAAAAATAACCAACGTTTTTGTATACTAAGTACTTCTATATTATGTATTTAATATTAAAATGTCTTCTTAACCTAATTGATTTTTTCCAATTACATTTTAAAAATACCAATTACAAAAATTCTTCCTATAACAATTAGTTTATTAACAGATTAAAAGCAAAACTAATACAATATGTTGATTTAAACGAAATATTTAATATTTTAAACAAAGTCCTTAGCAAAACCGACACATACTGTTTAAACTGATTTATTTGATAATATATACAAAGTACTCATTTAGTTTTTTTTTAATTGGTCTAATGATTTTGTTTTAAACGAATTTCTGTTTCTTAATATAATATACTGAAATATTGCAAAAGTTATTATTAAACTAAGGATACAGTACCAATTAAATCGTTTGTAGTTAAGTACCAATAAGTCTCTTTTTGAGATATCCTGTAGATTGAAACCACGTTATACTAATGCTGAAGAGCTTCTGTGTAACGGCTTGCCTAGGGTTATCTAGCTAACGACAAAGCGTACTCTGTATCCGGGTTGGCCTGATTTAAATCAACTGATTTTAATCATGATTTAAATCAGGCGATTTTTTAAATTAAAATCGAGATTTAAATCAAACTAAGATTAAAAAAAGCCAAGTATTAACAAGTATTTAATGAAATTAAAACAAATTAACTTATTAATCCACATTCTTTGTAAAATGAATACAGTTATACAAACAAAAATACATACTTAGTACTTAGATTTCAACTGAAACACTAACATTCCATATTTTCTACTTCCAGTTTCTTCCTTAAGTCAGGATGCACGAGTCCAAAAGTACTAAAAGCCCGTTCTACTGAAGCTGAGGTTGAAATTGCACAAAGAAATTATTTTAATAATGGCAGTTTGTCAAAGGCTGGTTTTTTTGTGATAGCCACCAATCAAATCAATTGCCCTTACGCTTTCTGTTACTTCTTGTAAGAACATTACATTTTTAAAAAACTGGAACGGGCATTAAATTTGATTACTAACAGTAGCAATCCTGTGTTTCCATAAATTTCATTAATGGTTTCTTAGGCCAGATTCTTTCCATCGGATGATAACTTGTATTTTTGCTTGGATGGGTCCAACATATAACTTATAAAATGGAAAGGTGTTAATGCGTGATCATATCGGTCTTGAAATTTTTGAAGTTCTTCTAGCCACTAACACAGTACCACACAAAACAACCAACACATTTAAAATCTTAATTTTAAGCTAAAGCAAAAAGACTATAAAAATATAATTCATTATATCACTTATTACTTTATTCGACTTTACCCTCTGAAACTCAAAACATTCGAAAAAGTAATGTAATTCTTATTTACCTGTTTGATCTGTTTATACTTGTTCTAGTGGCTGTTTACAAGTTTGGTCCGCTTTAAGTTTTTGTGGTGTACCTTGAAGTTCCCTTTTGCAATTTTTTCAAATTGCCCTACATCGAGTTTTTGTTAAGATTGTTGTTTTTGTATAAAACTTTTATGTATTATCTTCTTTTCTTTTAGCCATTTTCACGATTTAACGTCACAGGCACAGATAAATTAAAAATGGTACCTTTCACTTCAATACTCTTAAACAACCACTTGTAAAATAAATCTACAATATCACCTATTAGTTTCTTATAGGTCGAAGCAGAAACAAGGCTCGACAGGAATTTTCTCGTTCGGGACGCGCTTCGGCAGAAAGTTATGGTTATTAAAAAGGGGAAATATCCCAATAATTTTTAGTTTTAGGATTGAAAAAAGTGACGGAATATAATGTACTGTGAGAAATTAACAAACTAATTGTAAAAAGGAAAATTATTGAATTTATTAAAAAAAATCAAAAAAATCATGATTTATTTCATTTTTTTTTTATTTAAATCAGTGATTTTGCCCAACGCTGCTCTGTATATTTTTAATCTGTATTGTAACACATTAATTGAATTGAGTATGGCTAGATGTATTAACCTGTTCCCTGCATAAGAATTCTTTTTTGCATAAATATTCCCTGTATGTAAAATAACCCAAGTAAGCTATATTTACCAACTTAAATCCCGCTAATTCCTTTTATTTGGTGACATCATTTTATGGCTCTTTTTGGCATTCGACTATGTCCTTTTATATTTTAAAAATATCACGTGACATACCTTAATGAAAGTTTACTTTTTTAATTTAATTTACTATGTTATTTTAATGGTCATCATTTACATAACCTCACATCTCATCAAGTAAAATTAATTTCCCAAGTCAGGTGGTTTTCAATTGGAGTCAAGGGGCATCTGTGATTTGACTGTTAATTTAAATATTATATTTACCAGTAATTTAATTATGATTTTAGCCGGTAACTCCCTAACCCTATCCAATGAAAAAACCGTTCATGCACAGATTGATTTAAGACCTTAGATTTTGTATTTTAAACCATACAGATCATTTCTAAGTCACGTGGTTCCCTAAATTGACAGGTAGCAGTTGACAAGATACAGTAGCCATTTTTTATGCATGCGTAGGACATTAAGATAGAACTCATCTACGTAAGCTAAATTTCCCAAGTCACGTGGTATTTGACATATTACAGTTGACCTCTGCTATTTTTTTTTATGCATGCGTAGGACCTTAAGATAGATCTGATTCACGTAATCTAAATTCACGTGGCGTTTGACATATGACAGTTAACAGCCGCTTTTTTTCATGTATGTGAAGGACCTACGCATGCGCGGTACCCTAAAATACAGCTAGCCCACGTGAGCCAAATCCAGTCGGACAGCCAGCATCTGCACAATTTGAGTTTACTCGAGCATGACGCGTTTGACGTCATTCTCTGGTGCTGCAGCTTGTCCCATCTCTCAAGTTAATACCCACGTTTACCCATATCAATTTTATGTCTTAGCCCAGTATCTTACGTGTAACATTTAATTTCTAGAAAAACTGGTTTTGGACATATGACAGTTTAAGAGGTGACAGTTTACAGCCGCCATTTTTGACAGCTGTTACATTTTTTGCCCGTGTGCTTAAACCTAAAATTTGATTAGTCCACGTAAATTTTCTTTAAATTTGGAATGGCGTCAAAGATCTTGAAATATGAAACCTCTCCGGAGGAAGGAGGCCCATAAATGCTCCATTTTCATCTACTAGTTAAATACGTCTAAGTATATAACGAAGTTAGGGGTAAAATTATTTCAGGACATTTCCACTACCAAGGATTGACGATGCCCGAGATACGTTGCACCTAGTTTTGTAGAAAAATCAGTTTCATACATATGGGTAGGTAACAGATTATACTTCGGACCAGAGACGGACTCTTCCATTTTCGCCTGCGACGGCGCGGCACCTATGATATCATTGGCCTGCAATACCGATTGATCGGAAAAATCGTACCCGTCGCGCTCTTGAAGCTGCTTTGCTGGCGCTGTACCATCCTCTCATCAACCCTTGCACGCGAATTATATGTTTCGTTGTCTTTCGGAGTCGTTTAATCTTGTTGGTGTTACTTTTAAGAAGAACCTTAATTGAAACAAACATATAACATCCACAGCCTCAGCTGCTTCAAAAAAGCTTGGATTCCTCTTTCGAGTCAGAAAGTATTTCTCTCTTTTTAATCTGTATACTTTGTTTGTATCCTAAATCAGACCGTCCTACAGCATGTAGGGGATATGTCGCGCTTTATGGGTGTTTTTATATCATTGCAAAGTTGGCAAGTTTAATTCCTCTGGCAGCTCCTAAAAGACGTAGTGCCACTTTTATGCATCCTTTTCCAGTTCAACTTAAGAGGCCCCAAGCTTTCCACTTTATTTGTTTCGTCATCCCCAGGGTGTCCAGACTGGAATCTGCTACCCGCAGAAGTTTTCGCTTCTCCAAATCTTCAAATATTTAAGCTATGTGTGAATAAACTTTCTTTTACCATATTGTAGAAACACACGGTACGTTAGTATTTAAGCCTCAATCTTCATGGACTGTCCCAAAATTTAAAAAATGCTTATGTAAAAAACGATACTTCTCGTAAAACCTGTTTATGTAACCTGTATGACGTGACACTATTTTATTCTACTTTTATACAAATTAAAAAAATTATACAATATTGTATGACCCTAAAACAGAAACAACCGATCTAAATTATAGTACTTTTTTACTTTTATTGACCCTTGGCGATTTTAATTATTTTTGCATACTTCGGTGCTGATAACATATCTAAAGTAAGTTTTTTTCGACAACGTTTTATTTTCGAGATATCGACCATTAAATATGATAAATATTGATTATTTAAACAAAAGACTGTGAAGCGGCGCCATCTATTCTTTTCATATTAAAGCAAATGATGCAAAATCTAATATTAATCCATAAAACGTAGTAAAGTAAATAAAATAATAATTTTAAATATAAAAAATAAGAAAAACAGTGAAAGTTTAGTTAGTTTAAATTTAAGATTTGATAATGTCAAATTTATACCTGGTTACAAAAAATTATAAGTTTGGATTTGACCGTACTATTGTGCATTGTGCAAACTTCGCAGGGTCTTTTCATCTATACCCACCTTTTTTTTGCCCTGCACGCGTGGACAGGATTGTTTTACAGCACTGGGCTTCCATAAACCTTTACACTTCCTTGGTTGGTTGTGATCCCTTAGCTGTTAAAATTTGTACACTGTTGTTTTGCTTTTAATCACAAAGGGCGGTAATGTTCAATCAATGTTAAAAGTCGTCTTTTATAAATATACTTTAAAGAATATAAGAAAAATGGATTAAAATTACATAAAGTTTAAATACCTTTTTGTGGCATATACATATATAAAAACACCAGCATTCTTTTTTCTATTGCTAACTTAAGAACAGCAACAACAAACTAAGTTTTGATATACAAGACAATAAAAACTTTAAATGATAAATAACTTTATTTAAACACATTGCTAACTTTAACACTTTCGATTGGTAAATAAAGTTATAGATCATTAAGTTTAAACTATTTCCAACTAGTCCCAGTTAGTTACATAGTACTTGGAGACATGGCTAGATAAAAACTTGGTCATTATATCTGACCCCTGCTGTTCAGTTGGTATTTGTTTAATTACAAGTTTTTCTTTAAACACCTTCTCTCGTATGAAAAAATTTTTGAATTGAACTATGTTTGGTTCGGCCGTGAAACTCAGAATCATAAGCTAATCTCACTGCTGCAAAATTATCGACTTGTTGGATAGGCATATGTTTTAAGTTAGTCACTCCCTCAAATAATCTACACAACCAAATTATCTCCTTAATTGCTTAATTTGCTGCTACATCCTCAGCCTCTGTTGTGGAAGTCCCCACCATGGCTTGTCTTTAACTCTGCCATGAAATTGCACCACCTGCAATTTAAAGAGTGCCTGCAATGTACCAAAACACTCGTTTTACTCTTGCAACACCTTCTGTAGCTGGATTTTCCAGTGACCGTGACAAAAATTCTACAATATAGGTTAGATCGAGCCTGGTTCCACGCATTAAAGACAACAACTCCCCAACTGCATGCCTGTATGGAAAATTATGTGTCTTTTTTTCTTTTCTTTCCCTGATTTAAGGACTTCTGAATACTTTAACACTCGCGTGGGAACTAGCTTGCCATAAGAAAAGTTACATTTTTCTAAAATCTTTTTTGCATGTGGATTGACTGATTTAGATACTTTTATCCTTTATCTGATCAATTTCCCGCCCAAAATAATACTCCGCCGACTTTTTTATGATTTAAAACCCTTTAAAAAATCTTCTACATTCCGCTGTCGGTTGCCACTATCTACTATCCATCATTAACGCAGAAAACTAATATACGTTTTTTGCCATTTATTTCAAGAACGTACAAACATGGATCGGCGTCACTAGCTTCTAACCCTTGGTTTATTAGAAAAAATCCAAAATGCTTATACCAACATCTTGGTGCTTGCTTTAAACAATTAATACTTCTTTTCACTTACAAACTTCATTTGTACCATCATTTAATCCTGTTGGCTGATTCATGTAATTAGTTTTTTAGTTCTCCATACAAAAATACGGTGGATACATCAAATTGTACAAGATGCATCCTTTCACTTGCTGCAATGCTTAGAATAGAAATTTGCAAAACTAATTTACATGGCAAAGCCTTGACTTCTTCTGGTAAATATATTATATTCCAAGTTTTATTTTCTTTTAACGAGGTCAACTCTTTGTTTATATGTAGCTTCTTTCCACTAATTACATTTTTTACTTTAAAGTGGTTCTTCAAATGTCTCTGGAGTAATTGTACCGACTAAGTCTTCAATAGATATTATGTAGTGTTGACCTGTCTTTAAGCGTTCTGGTTGATGCATTTTTTATATGGGTGTTGGTTTTCATTTTTGCTGTAAATTCCAATTTTTGATTAAAACTATTAAGCGCGCTCAACAACACAGTAAACCTGTCAGCTGGTAGTGCTGCTAGGCAGTCGTCAACAAATCATCGCGGTGAACATTTTGAAAAAGCTCACCACGATCAGCGAAGCGTCATGGAATAATTTGTTTTGAATATACATTTTTGATAAAGAAACCTATCCTCAAAGGGTTTTAAATAAAATAATTTATATATATATATATATATATATATATATATATATATATATATATATATATATATATATATATATATATATATATATATATATATATATATATATATATATATATATTATATATGAAAATCTTGACTGACTAGTTAAACAACAAATTTGGTTTATTGGGGTATCAGTCCTGATACCCCAATAAACCAAATTTGTTGTTTAACTAGTCAGTCAAGACTACCCTTCTCTCTCTCTTTTTTCTTAATAGGATGGGGTTTTACCATAACATACAATTGCAATATGGAATAGAATATAGCAAACTCTTCAAACAATGGGCAAACACAAACACCAAGATAGCTTCAATGAAAAACAGAAGGATATTTTTGTTAAAATGTAGAAAAGATGGCTTAACACAGGACTGATACCCCAATAAACCAAATATATATATATATATATATATATATTATATATATATATATATATATATATATATATATATATATATATATATATATTATATATATATATATATATATATATATATATATATATATATATATATATATATATATATATATATATATATATATATATATATATATATATATATATATATATATATATATATATATATATATATATATATATATATATATATATATATATATATATATATATATATATATATATACCCACTAAGCAAAAATCATCCTAATTACGTTAGATTTATGTTTTCTTGTTTCTTTGTTACGTTAATCATCTTGAAACAATAACAGCGCCTTGAACCTATTACTTTCGTTATATTTCCTTCAACTTAACAAAATCCTAGTTACGTTAAAAATACAACGTTTTGGTTTCGAAACTTACACGGCCTCGTTACGTATTTTGCATTGGTTATGCCTAACACATATTCTGAAACACCCACGTTTATAATTTACCTTATAAAGAGGATTTTTTAAGGACTTAAATAAGCGTTTTTGTTATGTTGATCATAAACAAACTAGTATTCTGTAATATTTCCATTAATCAATTAACATTAAAAGATCTCTTGGATCCATAATATGTGGTTTATGGTAATAATACAGAATGTTTAATTAAGTATGGTTGTGAATCGTATTTTGTAAACCATTTATTGAACAGCTTTAAAATAAAAATCAGTATAATGATGATGGCTTTGAAATTCACTAAACCTATTAAGTTGGCGACTTTATCATTACGGGGTGCACGATACCAAGTATATTAAAAAGGGCAAACTTTTTGTAAAAATGTTGATATTAAAGTAATCGATCACGGATTTGATTAAAATTACTAAACGATTTTTTACGCTTTTCCTCATATGCAAAAAAGCACTGACAAAATGAAATTAATTTTTTAAAACGAAGGCTGCTCGAATAAGAAAAATTTGATTAAATATCCTTTGTGTTTACGTTTTGTAAAACTAAAAGTGTAAAATACCCCTTTTATTATTAAAACCTCAAGAAGTTATTTAAGTAACCATGATAAAAAATTATTTACCTCAAAGTTGTAGCATTTATATGTATAAAAGTAAATTTTGCGTCTATTCTTTTATTAAAAATGCCACTGAAAAAATATGGATGTAAAAATATGTTGTAATAAATAACCAGTTAATGTTGATAATCATTTTTTTCGCCGACCCCGTAATAATACAATGGCCTAGCTGGGACAATGGTTTAAAGATGAAACCAGTGACGAGTGACTATTTCTAAAAAAAAAATACTTATATAAAATATTAGGAAAAATTAATTTATAAAAATATCTGATGTCTACAACTCTCCTTTCACATTTTCCGAATTTGTGTACAGACTATTTAATATGCAAAGCTTATCCACACAATGTGTAACAGTTCATATATAGAAATGTTCATGTGATAATGTTTATCTTTCTTAATTTACTTATAAAAAATCTTAAATATTTTGTGATGTGTAAATGTGAGTACTATTTAAAAAAATAAAAAGGTCTAAAGTTAGGTATAAAAAAATGCCTATATAATTTATAAATGTTTAATAAAAATCAATTGTATGTACATGTATTTTTAATATCCATATTTTGTTCTACTTTTTCCTCCTCTCCGAGTTGCACCTGGAAAAAGAAAACTTTGTAAAATATTTGCCCCAATACTTTTAGTTACTGACATAATTGCTTTATTAATAAAGAAGATAATTTTATAATACTAGTTTGGCAAAAAAAGCTGTATTTGCAGATAGTGTCATAGCTACCTTATTTTACCTAATATAAAGGATAAAAACCCTATGTTGGCTTAAAAGTCTGCAATTTTTTTTTAATACATGGTCGGCATTTTCTCTAATATTAGCAACTCGATTAGCCATTACTAAATGTTGAAATGTACTAAATGGATTGTACCAAATATTAAAATTGGCGCGCTTTATTGTACAATTGTTATATTGTCATCTGTCAGTTTTGCTTCTAGCTTCCTGCTGAAATAAAAGTAAGTTCTGTTCTTTCTCAACCATAAGAGGGTGCGTTTTATTTTACAACAGGTTATGGTCCCAGGCCACGAACTAGGCCACGAGACGAGAAGTCCAGTTTCCGAAACGCAATTTAAAAAGATTTACAAGTGTGTCGTCGATAAAACAGTTTTGTGTTAAGTCGGGATTTCGGGAACTAGAAAGCGGTAACGTGTTTTTTCTTTTGTAAAACATGGCGAACTACCTAACAAGTGTACCGAAACTTTTCGGGCGGGAAAACTTTGATGAATGGGCATTTGCGGTGAAAAACTTTTTTGTGCTTGAAGGATTGTCCAAGTGTATAGATGGTACCGAAAGCGACACGGTGCTAGTGGCAAAGGCAAAAGCCAAGCTGATCCTGACCATAGATCCGTCTTTGTATGTACATGTAAAGGATGCTACGTCATGCAAAGAAGTTTGGGACAAGATCAGAAATCTATATGCAGACACAGGGTTCACAAGAAAGATAGGGTTGTTAAGAAACCTAATATCCTTAAGATTGGATAGCTGCAATTCAATGGAATCCTACGTAAATCAAGTCATTGAAACGGCCCAAAGATTGAGAAAAACAGGTTTTGAAATTACCGAAGAGTGGATTGGTTCATTATTGTTGGCGGGTTTGCCAGACAAATATTCCCCAATGTTGATGGCTATTGAACATGCAGGAATCGACATTACCACTGACGTAATTAAGAGCAAGTTGCTTGATTTGGACACAGATGGATCTGGTGTTAGTAAAGGAGGTGCCTTTGCAGCAAAAATTGGTAACTTGAAGAAAAAGCCAAAAGGTGGCGCTGTCAAGCAAAGAGGCGACAGTAAACCAGCTGTTGATGACAGGAAGCGTGACATGAGTAAAATCATATGTTTCAAGTGTAATAAACCCGGACATTTCGCATCAAAATGTAATCAAAGTGGAAATTCCGGAAACAACACGAAAATGGATGAAAAGTACGCGTTCAGTGCAGTGTTTTTAAGCGGCAAGTACAGTAAGAATGACTTTTACTTAGACTCTGGTGCAAGTAAATACATGACACCTAATGAAAGTTGGGTTAAAAACACTAAAGAACCGGTAATTCGCGAAATTTTCGTCGCAAACAAAGAAAGACTTCCAGTGAAATGTACAGGAGACATTAACATAGTGACTTCAGTTGATAAAAGAGACTACAATGTGACTGTAAATGATGTTTTGTGTGTCCCAGGCCTAACCACAAATTTACTCTCAGTAAGTCAACTAATTTCAAAAGGAAATTATGTTTCATTTACCAAATGACGGTTGCTTTATTTACAATAAAGACAAGATTTTGTTAGCTTAGGCAAAGTTGGTAGATGGTGTATACAAACTTTGTTTAAAAGAAGAAAGCTGTATGTTTAGCATGTGCAATGAGTACGAACTATGGCACAGGAGACTAGCACATATTAACACACAGGATTTATACAGGATGAATAACTGTGTTGATGGTTTGACATTAAAAGGAAAATCAAACATAGACAAGAATAATTGCAGTGTTTGTTGTGAGGGAAAGCAAACTAGACTTCCTTTTTCAAATGAAGGCACACGAAGCACTGAAATACTGGAAATTATTCATTCTGATGTTTGTGGACCGATTTAAGTTGCATCCATAGGGGGTTCCAGGTATTTTCTTTTGCTGATTGATGATTTTAGCAGAATGTCATTTGTTTATTTCCTATCAGCGAAAAGTGAAGTTTTTGAGAGATTTAAAGAATTTAAATCAATGGTCGAAACTCAAAAAGGAAAAAAGATCAAGATTTTAAGAACTGATCAAGGTGGTGAGTTTTGTGGCAAGGAATTTGAAAGTTTTCTAAAAAGAGAAGGCATAATACATCAAAAAACAAATGCCTATACACCCGAACAGAATGGGATGGCAGAACGGTTTAATCGAACTCTTGTAGAAAAAGCAAGATGTCTACTTTTCGATGCAGACTTAAGTAAGCGATATTGGGGAGAGGCTGTTAATACTTCCAACTACTTAAGGAACAGATGTATTGCTAGTGGATTGAACGGAAAGACGCCTTATGAGGTATGGCACAAAAAGAAACCAGACTTATCAAATTTGCGTATCTTTGGTAGCGTAGTGATGGTTCACATTCCCAAAGAAAAAAGACTCAAGTTTGATAAAAAGTCTGTTGAGCACATTCTAGTAGGTTATTCTGATGAAACCAAAGGATATAGAGTCTATAATCCTATTACTGATGATGTTGTGACCAGTAGAGATATAAATATTCATGAAAATTTGCAAACGAAAATAGTCATGGCTGAAATGTCTAACAAGGATGAAAACCCAGATTCAGTGGGGGTTAGTCAAGAGATTAGCACAACAGAAGACAGTTTCACAGAAGCAGATGACTCTTTTCATACTTCAGTTGAGGACTTTAGTGACACATTAGAAATTGACAGTGATTATATGCCAGAGCATCAAGATGAGACTCTAAGTGACAGTAGTGTGGTGCCTAGAAGATCCGAAAGATCAAGGAAGCATAAGAGTTTTAAGGATTTTGTGACATACATGACCTCTCATGAACTTGATGGACCTGACAATGATCCCACTACAATAGAAGAAGCATTTTCTAGACCAGACGCTGAAATGTGGAAGCAAGCAGTAGCTGATGAGTTGGACAGTTTCGATGAGAATGAAGCATGGGATTTGGTAGATCCACCAAATGATTCATCGACAATAGTTCCAAACAAATGGGTATTCAAGAAGAAAACAAATTGTGATGGTGAAGTTCGTTATCGTGCACGGTTAGTGGCAAAAGGTTTTGTTCAACAACCTGGTGTAGATTACGATGAAACTTTTGCACCTGTTATAAGGTTTTCTAGCTTACGCCTGTTATTTGCTCTAGCATGTAAGTTAAACTTGGATATTAGACACCTTGACGTGAAGACTGCTTTTCTAAATGGCAATTTAAAAGAGTGTTTATATATGCAGATACCAAAAGGTATGAAATCAGGTCAAAATAAAGTTTTAAAATTAAAAAAGGCCATTTATGGGTTAAAGCAATCTTCGCGAGCATGGAATGAGAAGGTGTGTACCGTTTTGTCTAATTTGAAGTATAAAAAATCACCACATGAACCATGTATTTACATTAAAAGGTCCAGTAATAATTTACTAACAATTTTAGCTTTGTTTGTTGATGATTTCTTTATATTTTCAAATGACAAAGACGAAACAAATTTTTTGAAACAAGAATTGGAATCTAATTTTAAGATTAAGGATTTAGGTCGAATTAAAGAATGTCTAGGTATGACTGTAAGTTTTGATGATAAAAATAACATTATTTTAAGTCAAAGAGAGTATATTTTAAAGTTGTTAAATAAGTTTAAAATGAAGGACTCCGATGGAGAATAAAATAAATTTAAACAAGGTTGTTTTAACAGAAGAGAATAAGAGCAGGTATCCCTATCAAAAGTTAATTGGTAGTCTTATGTATTTATCTGTTCTTACAAGACCTGATATAAGTTATAGCCTAAGTTATTTGAGTCAGTTTAATAACAATTATGACAAAAGTCACTGGGACTGTGCTAAACGTATTCTTAAGTATTTAAAAGGAACTATTAATTATTCAATATGTTTTTCTAAAAGTGCACAGGAACTCCAGGGATTTTCTGATTCAGATTGGGGTAGTGATAGTATAGATCGTAAGTCGTATACAGGTTTTTGCTTCCTATTCTCAAATGGCCCTATTTCATGGGAAAGTCGAAAGCAAAAGACTGTAGCCCTTTCCAGCACCGAAGCTGAGTATATGTCATTATGTGAAGCTGCTAAAGAGGCTGTGTATTTAAAAAATTTGTTATGTGATTTGATAGGTATCAATAGTTCTGTAACAATTTACAATGATAACATGGGCGCTCAAAAATTGTCAACCAATCAGATGTTTCATAAAAGAAGCAAACACATAGATATTAAGTATCATTATATACGTGAAGTAGTTGCTTCTAATCAGATTGTTTTAAACTATTTGCCCACAGCAGAAATGCCAGCTGATGTAATGACAAAGAGTTTGTGTAGAATTAAACACGAAAAGTTTGTTAAGTCTTTAGGATTAGTTGACAAATGTAAATTTTAATAATTTGTTAAGTGGGGGTGTTGAAATGTACTAAATGGATTGTACCAAATATTAAAATTGGCGCGCTTTATTGTACAATTGTTATATTGTCATCTGTCAGTTTTGCTTCTAGCTTCCTGCTGAAATAAAAGTAAGTTCTGTTCTTTCTCAACCATAAGAGGATGCGTTTTATTTTACAACACTAAATGGTAGAGTAAACAACTGAATAACCACCCAATTTTGAAAAAGGATTTAGAAACTGTGTATTATATTATTATTTTGCTTCTATTGATAAACAATCCAATTAAAAATTCAATTTATCCCTTAAACAATTTTTTACTTACAGTTCTACTAGTTACGTCACTTGAGCATGTTAAAACACTGCCTCTCTTTTCACTGCCAATCCACTTTCTAATTAGTTGTTATTTGAAAACAGACTGTACTGCATCTACAATTTGTTTCATAATTAATTTTCTAATAATTAAATTATTATTATTATTATTGTGTCAAGTGTCTAATATCAGGGCCTTTAAAAATTACAAAATATAATACATCACAGTGAATAGTTTAGGTTTAAACTTTGATAAAATAAATTTAACCGAAGTATTTTATTTATTTAAAATATCAAATTTTTGCTTCTTAAGTCCTCTAAAAAAGTTTTTTTTCCGTTTAATCGGATAATACTCATATTCTGGAGAATTTTTCTAGTCTTATTTGTCACTTTGCACATCCATGAAATAGAAAATAAGCTGATAATTTAGCAGCTTTTTTATTTATGGTTGTTATGGAAACAAACTTCAGTTTTTTTTAAATCTTTGGACAGTCCACGAAGGCTGAGACCTAAGCACTATTGTAATGTGGATGTCTTAAATAATTCTTATTGTTATAATTGTGTCAAATCCAAGTCAAGGGGATAATTAGACCTGTTTTTAAATATTAAAATTTGTTTTTTTAATAGTTTCGGTTAAAAAAAAAAGAGTGTACATTACAGGATCTAAAAACAATATTTTAGGTCTCGCCAAGTTTTCAGGACTTGCCTACGGCTCGCCTTAGAAACCGCTTGGCTTGACCTGCAAACACCACAGAATAAAAAGGAACACTACTTTTCGGTCATCAACGTAAATTACTACAGATTATGTAGGTAGGTGAAAGCAACCAAATTTTATTTCATTCTTTTTAAATTTATATGAATCTAGGGGATGGGAGGTACCCACGAAATGAAACCGGACTTATTACCCCAAATTCGGGACGAATGGTAACTTTATCTTAAGGAAACGACTGATCTTTATAATCAGGATTTTTGGTCAGTTTATCTATATACCTACGAACATAAAAACTAAAGTATAAAAGAAAATAGTGTAATCTACTTACTTTCCGATCCATACTTTCCTTTAATATTACTGGAAAAAACTTTAAATTCACAACACAAAACACTACTTGTTCTTAAAATGCGAAGAAATAAGCATAGTAAGGTTTAAGGTTATGTACTAATCTTCCTTTCTAAAGCTGGCGTCGTTGTTAAAAAATCGTACATTCTCTGTGCGGGCTACTTTTAAACAAACGAGGTCGATATGTTAAATTATAATCATATCTAAAACGTATATAAGAGATGTATCGAACTTGTATCTAAAAGACCATTTTCTACATGGCAACATTTTAACGTTAATATAAAAGATAAAAGTTACGTCAGTAAGATGTTTTTTCTATAAAAAACTGTAATTTAAAAATATTACATATATTATTTAAGATATATATAATATATATATAATATATATATATATATATATATATATATATATATATATATATATATATATATATATATATATATATATATATAAATAATAAAAAAAAAAAAAAAATATATATATATATATATATATATATATATATATATATATATATATATATATATATATATATATATATATAATATATATATATATATATATATATATATATATATATATATATATATATATATATATATATATATATATATATATATATATATATATATATATATATATATATATATATATATATATATATATATATATATATATATATATATATATATATAGTTGTTACAGACTTTAAAAATATTTGTTTAGTTAATAGAATTGTAAAAGGTTAAATTATTTTTATTTAGGTTAATAATTTATTTAAAATAAATTAATTAAGTTTTTTCCTGTTTCGACGGCCATTGCGGATTATCCTGAGGGCGCAGGAGACATCCATTTAACACTTTTGTTGCATCCTGTAGTTAAACAATTCTTTCAGGTAATTCTATACTTTTCCAGACTTTTTCATTCTTTTAGGTTAGTTAAAGGTTAAATAGTTGTCATTATTACGTTACGTTGAAGTGTTACCATAGAAATGTTTGTAAATCTGATATCCAATAAAAAGGTGTTAAACCAGGATCCGTGTTTTCATACGGGTGTCACGGAACATATATAAAAATATATATATATATATATATATAATATATATATATATATATATATATATATATATATATATATATATATATATATATATATATATATATATATATATATATATATATATATATATATATATATTAAAATTTTGTTTGTAACTTAAATAAAGCCGCAGAAATACCAGTTCTGTAACACGAGTACTAGATATGCAAAGCACTCGTGGACTGGCTAATTCTTCAGGATTTACACGCTTAACAGTACAGATAATTTTAAAAAACAATTAATTTTACCCGTACAAAATAAAACTTGTCCATAAGCCTAATAAAGACGATTTTGATAGAAGGTTGGAGTGTTGCGAATTAATGTCTCTTAATCAACAATGCAAATCTGTTATTTAATATTATTTTCTCAGATAAGTGTACGTTTTATTTACATGGTACTGTAAATAGACATACTTGTCGATATTGGAGTGACTAAAATTTACATTTGTTTCGAAAGGTACACCGGCAATATCCTAAAAAAAATAAATGTGTGCGCTGGCATTTTTGTAAATCATATTGTAGGACCTTTCTTTATTCCTAGAAACTTCGAAGGGCAAGACGTACTTGGACATGTTAGAAAATACACTAGAGCCACGAATTACCGACATAATAGTAAATGACATTAATTATAATGAAAATGATATTCATTTCCGAGTAGATAGTGCACCACCGCACCATGTGGCTCTAGTCACGGTACTTCTGAAGCATGGGTAAGATTAATAAAAATGTGAAAGGTAACGACTACGGGATTCGAACACTTTATGTTTGTACTGCAAAATTCAATTTGAATTGAAATCTTATCTTCTTCCTTTCTCGAAATTCACAAAAAAATAAAAAAATTATAATTATTATACATTTTTAAGAAAAATTTCAAGAAATAAGGATATTTTGCCAAATTTTCGCATTTAATTTTTTACCCTTACTTACAAATTAAAAATTACATTTAAATCAAAGTGTAATTATCAAATCATTAAAACAGAATTTATCATATTTTTTAAATATTTTTTAAATTTAGCACTTAAAATTGTTAAATATATCATTAATAAAAAATATATTTTTTTGGATTTAGAAAAATTATTGGACTTCAACAGAAATATTTTAGAACTATAATATATTGCTTATAATTTATTTACTAATCCTTACATAATTTATCTTTTTTATGGAAGTCGGCAAGTATATTTAGTATACACTAAATAAAAAAAATAATTAATTTATGTATCGACGTATAAATGTTTATAAACGTGGTGGAGGTGTGGTGCTGGCATTTTAGCTGGCATTTTAAGGTGATGTTGAAGCGACTCAGTTGGATCTACAAGTTGTTCAAAGGGGAAATCAAAAAATAGATATAGTTGGCACTAAGATTAGAAAACGTTTTAAAGCAATATATATCTTTGTTGTATACATGCCGCCAGGCTTAAGTACAAATAACTATTTCACTTTTTTTCATTCATTGGAGTTTCTAAACGATAATAACTTTATTTTGATTGGTGACTTTAACCTATCGAAATATAGCCAACTTAATACGCAGGGGGACCCCAAGGTGCAATTGGTTTTGGATTTTGTCAGTTTTTTTAACTTGGAACAATTTATTAATATCCTAAATATAAATAAACGTATGCTGGATCTGATTATTGGCGGGGTCACTTGCGCTGTTAAACGTGTATGCGACCGATTTGTGCCCGAGGATCTTCATCATCCTGCGTTGAGTATTGAAATATAAGCTCGAAATAGTGAAGCAAAACGTGTTCCTGCAAGTAAAGCACTTCAGCAGTATTATAATTTTAGAAGGGCTGGTTTCCCAGGATTGTATGATCGTTTGGGCAATACTAATTGGTCTGAAGTGCAAAATCAATCACTGGCACTTGAAGCATTTAGATCAATATGTACCGAAGAAAAAAGTTTTTAAAAAGGAGTATCCAGTATGGTACACCCCCAAACTTATAAGAGATATAAAACGTAAAGCTCGCATTCGTAAAAAAATAAGAAAGGATAAGTCCGTCGAACTTCATACAGGGTATTGCCGGTTAATAAGTCAAATAAAAAAAGACATTGGCACAGCCTATAGTGAATATCTTGTACGATGTGAGATAACCATCATTTCGGATCCTGCTCAATTCTGGTCATTTGTAAGAGCAAGAAAGACAGCCCCTGGGATTCCTAATGTGGTCGTGCACGATTACAAGGAATGTATAGATAGTCAAGAAGTTGAAGACGCATTCGCGTCATTTTTTCAGGAAGTTTATTTGCCTGCATCTGGAAGTTTTAAAGTGCCAAGGAGCACGTACAGTAACGCACATATTGCAATAAATAGTTTATCAGAATTAGAAGTGGAGAACGCACTATGCAAGCTTAATCACAAGTCAGCACAAGGGTTCCTGCATTCCTTGTTGGGGACTGTAGATTCGCATTCCTGAAGCCATTGTGGTATATTTTTAATCTTTGTCTAAAGTTCTCTATTTTTCCCAATTGCTGGAAAATTACAAGAATAACTCCCTAATTAAAGAAGGGCATAGCAATGAAGGTAGGCAATTATAGACCTGTTGGTAAAGTGAGCCCTTTCGCGAAGGTATTCGAAATTGCAATATATAACCGAATTTTTTCTGGAGTTAGATCACAAATCTATAGTACTCAGCATGGATTTTATAGAAGTAGAAGTACAGTTACGAACATGGCTTGTTTTACTCATTTCTTTAGCTCTGCGCTCAATTCTCATCTGCAGGTGGATGTTATATTTACAGATTATTCTAAGGCTTTCGACAGGCTTGATCATCCTACCCTATTGAATAACCTGTTTTCTACTACTTCAGGAAGGTTTGGTAAAACTGGAAGGTTGGTGTTTGGAAAAGAAGCTACCACTAAATGTAGATAAATGTAAAGTAATGACCATAATTCTAAAAAGAAACAAAATTTTGATGGACTACACAATTCATGCAAATATTTTAAAGCGAGTGGACAAATATAGAGATTTGGGAATAAATGTTGACTCCAACACACATATTCATAATATTCGTAAGTCATCCCTAAAAATGCTGGGATTTATTATTAGAACATGCAAACATTTTACGAATGTAGAACCAATGAAGGTTCTATACTTTGCATTTGTAAGATCGAGACTAGAATATGGATCACTTATCTGGAATCCTATTTTTGGGAAATATATAAATGCTCTCGAGGGTATTCAAAGAAAATTTTTAAAATATCTGGCCTTTAAAACTAGTGGCAAGTACCCTGAACGGGGAAGCGATCACCAATCTCTTTTAAAGAAATTTAATTTACCATCGCTGGAACAAAGAAGGTCCTACCTTGCACTGAAGTTTTTATTCAAGTTGTGTAAAAATGAGGTGGACTGCGAGGAAGTTGTAAGTAAGTTGGACTTTCGAGTTCCAAATAAGAACACAAGATCCAATTCATTATTTTATCTTGCGAGGGCTGCCAACAACCAGATAAGAAGATCGTCCATCTACACAATGTGCAGCCAATACAATAAACTTTCTAATGAACTAGATATATTTCAAATGAGTGCCGCACAATATTTGAAAGTGATTCGGACTTTAATATTTAATAATTTAATGACTTATAATGAGAGCTAAGTTGTATTTTCATTATTTGTTGTTTGTTTACCTAATAATTGTTAAAATAATGTTAAATGTCTTATAAATGGATGCTTGTTAGACGTTGAATAAATAAAATAAATAAAAATTATAAATATATGTTTAAATACGTTGAGAAGAAAAATGAACAACAGCTTGCTTGAATCTGTTAAGATAAGATTTGTCACTTAACAGATTTATTTTTTACTAAGCTTTGATTTGGCTTTTAAAATTAAAATTCGTTTCAAAAATTATCGAGGTGAAGTTTTTGAAGGTAATCAGTGCAGTTGTTTAAAAATGCTGACAAACTCCAGGATCCTGACATCTACGGTGATTATGGGCCCCTCAAACCAGTTCCATATATTTCGGTGTTAACAACAATAAACAAAATTGTGAACAAAAATTTTCTACACGAATTATGGATCTGGATAAATAAGAATTAAAGAACCTTATAAATGAATTATAGAAATCAATTGAAGCTACCGATGTCTCTATTAATATTAAAATTCACGTTTTCTGGTTCACTTAGCAGATTGTTTGGAAGCGTTAAATGGAAACGGACTTGATTTTTGGTCAAAGTAGGCTGGAGAATCCGCCAATAAATACTGTTTCGACTAATGGAATAAAAATATAATAAATCTGTGACGAATTTTATTTTAAGTGATTGAAGCAAGCTGTTGTTTTTTTTCAACGTATTTGAACAGATGTTTCTTTTGTTACATATGTTTATAATTTATTTACATTTATTTGTAGATGCATATACTTATTAATTTAAAAAAAAAATCTATTTTATTAAATGTATTTATAAGAAGTTACAACATAAACGACCTCAATTTATTTTAATAAGTTATTCTTCATTTCTACAGATGTTTCTTTTGTTACATATGTTTATAATTTATTTACATTTATTTGTAGATGCATATACTTATTAATTTTAAAAATCTATTTTATTAAATGTATTTATGTATTTATAAGAAGTTACAACATAAACGACCTCAATTTATTTTAATAAGTTATTCTTACAAGGGTTAGTAAAAAAATTGCTAATAATTATATAATAGTTTTGAAAGATTTTTGTTGCAGTTCAATACATTTTTTTGTTAAATTTAAAAAAATATTTTCTATGAATGGTAGATTTACCAGTTATGAGTACTACATTTAAAAAAATACATAAAAAATATGATAAATTTTATGTTTATAATTTGATAATTATACTCTTAATTAAATGTAAACTTTAATTTGTAAGTAAGAGTAAAAAATTAAATGCGAAAATTAGCGAAATTTTCGTATTTATTCAATTTTTTCTACAAAATTATTTTTTTTAATTTTTTTGTAAATCTCGAGAAAAGGAGCGAGTACGATTTCAATTTAAACTGGATTTTGCAGTACAGACCTAGAGAATTCGGCGCCACGTTTCCTTTCACATTTTGCTTAATCTTACCCATGCTTCAGGGGTACCGTGCAGTACGACAGTTTTTGGATACCCAATTCTCAAATCAGTGGATCGGCAAACGAGACTTAAGTCCTTTAGATTACTTTCTTTGCGGGTATTTAAGAAGTAAAGCTTTTAGTACGAGGCTAGATTCTATTAAAAATTTACGGCTGAACGTAGACATATAACTCCATACATGCTTGAATATGTGGGGAATAGATTCGAACAAAATCTTTATTATTGCATGGAGGTAAATAGACATCACTTTTAGCACTTATTACCACATTGAGCTACTTCTTTATAGCAAATTAATTTTTACTTTACCTTTAATTTGCGTACTGTAGGCAGCTTTTTTGTTTTTTTTTTGTTTTTTTTTAATACTCGGAGTGTTGTTTTTAATTCTATAGTAAAGTCTTGTTACTATTTCTAGAATTTTATCATAAACTTAAATAGCTTCACAATAATTGAACATAGATAAAAACTAAAAATTAAAAGAAAAATGGGGGTTTCCGTTAAAAAATCTAAGTTAAACGCAATAATATCTTGTGTCTGGACCCCTCTGTATGTATATATATATATATATATATATATATATATATATATATATATATATATATATATATATATATATATATATATATATATATATATATATATATATATATATATATATATATATATATATATATATATATATATATATATATATATATATTATATTATAATATATATAGTCATATATTTTAAAGTAAATAGGTTTAAAATTAAAAAAAACTCCAGCATCTTCGATCCGCCACCCATATTGCCTACAAGCTACATAAAATATGTTAATTATCCTTTAATTACACTGGTCAACATTTGATTTACGAGGAAACGCCGGAAGCGGTTAGGTACTACTAGGGTTTTTGGGATCGTTGGATCGTTAGATTACGATGAGAGTGTTGGTTAACCTCCATCACGTCAGGTTGAAGGTCATTTGGAGGTCGAGTAAAGAAAAAAGTATTGGAAAAATCTGGAAAAATTCATGCTCTATATTATGTTTTTGAGGTCGCTAAATCCGAATCCGGCGTTTATTTACACATTGGATCTATCTATATGCGTGAATATTTTCAGATTTTTTCCATGCATTTTTCTTCACTTGACCTACAAATGACCTTAAACCTGACCTTATGAAGGTTAACTGACCTCAAAATCCGATTCGCCAACTTGAATAATTTTTTCCAGAATTTTCCTATGGTTTTTTCTTCACTTGACCTTTAAATGACCTTAAACCTAACTTGATGGAGGTTAACCGACCCTCTCATTGTAATCAGCTACCCCAAAAACCCTAGTAGCACCTAACCCCTTCTGATGTTCCCGCGCAGATTAAATATTGACCTGTTTATAACCGATTTTAAGTGAACTAAGATTTGTATATTGGTCTACCATCTTCGTTTTATAATTTAAAATTTTTATATTTTGGAACATATTTTCTTTATAAGTATCCGTACACAAATGTAAATTATAAAACCAAATAAAAACAATAATAAATTACTGGTAGGCATTTTGTTTTATTGAATATTAAAATATATAAAAATCTAACATTCCAATATACTGCCTGGTATTGAACTGTGTTTTTTCCCACTTATCTGCTTGATCTTTTGATTTAGAAGCCTTAAAACACTATAGAATTGGCCTAATCCAATTACCTCGAAATAAAATGTCAATGTTGACCTAATAAATTTGTAATAATCAATATAAATAGCTTTGGAACAATTTTTCAGGGGTATTTCTACAAAGCTTAATAATACATTTACATACTTTTCTTTTTAAATAAAATTTTTGGCTTTTTTGCGAACAAGCCTACATTTTTAGGCTAAAGGAATACAGAAATCTGCATGCCTTTAACCTAATTATTAAGATTAAGTGTATTTGTTTTACAAAATTTATTTAAATTACTCTGCCGCGTGTTTCGGTCGAACGACCATTTTCAAAGGGCTTTACAAGAAAAAGGGAGATAAAAGAGTCACTATTTTAACATCTGGTAAATTTAAGAGTTTTTCTTTAAGTGCTATTAAAAAGGAAAAGACAACCAGATACCGAAAGTAACTACTGCATCAATTATAGGGGTTTTTATTGACTATTGACTTCTTAATGGCAAGAATTTCGAAGTAATCCATGTATCTCCCTTTGGAAAATTGAACATAAATTTAACTTTTATATTATTAGATTAGTGGCAAAAATCTGTTTTTATCCTTATTGTAATTACTATATATATAAGAAAACTTTTTTTGCAGATATCTGCCTTAGTAGACCATGGTAGTGGTGGTCCTTTACGCCCTTCTGCTTCAGTAGTGGCACGAGTTGGTCAAGCAGTTAACTTGGCAGTGGAAAGATTTGTTACCGTGGCTGAGACAATCGCAGATGACTATACGGAAATACGTCAGGGAATGTATGAAGCGTGCAAAGAAGCGCGTCAAGCTGGTAGGTAGAAAATATAAACTTCATACCTAACACAGATCGTGTAATTAATAAGTACAGTTTATTATCATACACATATTATACTAAGTGACATAGAGGCACATAGGCTTTCTGAGCCTTATTTTTTTTTGTAAATTTCTTATGTCACGATCCGAAAAATATAAACTTGTTTATTTAATGTTAAGTGATTTTTCTGTGTTGATTTGTTTGGTTTCATTTGTTTCATTGCATTATCATCCTAGAGTTCGCATACGCGCTAATTTCACTTAACTTTCCGACTTTGATGAGGGCTTGGATAATCAGGTTACGTTAAGCCGGATTTTCTTTTAGAAAACTCGCTAATCGTGTGAATCGAAACGAAGCTACAGTAATGATATGTTGTTAAGCGTGGTTCCAAAAAGGACGAAATCGACGAGTTAGAGGTACTGGATGCCAAAGACAGGATTGTTATTTGAGGCAACTAGTTTGATGCTGTCGGAAGGCCAATAACAATGAGGACAATTTATCGCCGAATGAGTTCTTTTGGGCTGTTTTCATACCGTCTCTATCTTGTACTACCTCTAATCCCATAGCATCGTCGGCAACAATTGGTATGGAAATGGGAGATACTTAAATGGAATATGGAATGGAACTCAATCGCAGTCAGCAATGAGACCAGATTCTGTTTGGGCACACATGACGGCCTTACAAGAGTAAGAAGGAGACTTGGTGAAAGACGGAACGATCCATTTTCCCTCTAACGGCATATTTATCGCACTGTGGGTGTTATGGTACGGGGTGCCATTACTTATTGCAGCAGATTACGATTAGTGTTCATTCCAGGTAGCATGACTGCCCAGCGCTATATGCACGAAGTTTTGTAACCACATCTGCTTCCCTTTTTGGAAACATTGCAAAATTCTTGTCAGCAGGACAATCAGAGGTTAAAAGTATGTCAGAATTGTAACCCAAACAATTGGATATTTACGTAAAAAATGGTTATATTCGTACCAGTCGAGGGTTGAAATGGAATATCTACTATTACTATTACCCTGTTAAAAGGTAACACGATTATTTTCTTGTGGTGTGTCCTACCAAACCCAAAATGTATGTCAGTGTCTATGAGATTGGGCCTATTTAATATTTAAAAGTTGTGCATAGTCAATTTTACATATTAGGCCCGATAAATTTGCTTAACCGATGCCTTAATTTTTGAAAACAGCCCATGTTTTTGGTAGCTCAAATCAATCCACTGCGTCAGTGCCAATCTTTGGTTTATAAGCAAGTGGTTTGTTGTAAATAAATAAATATTTTTTTCACAACTTTTTTATAACCATCTGGATATATGAACGTCCAAGTACGCTAATTATGATAACAAAACACACACCACAGATTCCTTTTATTTATTATACAGCAACATATCATTCAGTTTTTAAAGACTCTAAAATTAAAGTTGTTTTGATACCAATCTACTTGAACTTCGTATAAGGCCATTAGCTTTGCTGGTAGTGGCATGGCGCATTTAGTGACTTTTATCAAGGATAGCTTACGTATTATTGACTTTTACAAAAGTCACGTTATTTGTGTCTGATTCTATCGATGCTTAGTTAGTTATTATAGTGAGACTATCTTGGCTATGTTTTTCTCCACATAAGTAATAAACCTTTATAGTAAATAAACTTTTTAGGTATTTTTGCCCATTTATCCATAAACCAGCTGATTGCGCCAGTCTTAGTCAAACTACACAGCAACTTTTGGATGGCTGATCTGGTGATGAGGCCTTTTAGAAAGCTAGCCCCATTTGTTGATCCAGGTTGCTCAGTTCTTACCTAGAGTGGGTGTTAAGCTGAAAACAATTTAATTACTGTATGATGTAAAATTTCCGATTCATTTGTCAGGATCTCATGAAATATTACAATTGAATAATAAATTGACTAATCGTACACCCAGATTAGGGCCCTAGTAAATCCATATCCTTTAGGTAAACTCTACAACCCTTTACAGCGGAATACCTTTTAATTCTATACAGCTCTATCCTTGAAGCTGACCTAAATAATATAATTTAAATAAATCGGTGCCAGGAGATCAATTTTTTTAAGCAAAGCATAAATGCCCTTCTAGAGAAATAAGTAGAGTGATAAAAGGCCCCTGGATTGGGATTGTGTGGTCCGCGCTATCATGCTTAATGCAAAATGACTACTTTTTAAGTGTATTTAAACAGCGATTTGCTTATTTTTAACGACTTAAAAAATATTTTTACTTATGTTTTATTTAAATATTGTAACAAACAATGACACAAGATTTCATTTTTTCAAAAATTTAAACAAAGAGCTATTTTGCCAAACTTGCTTGTATATAATAATACGATTTGACTAAAAACTATAAGCACAATAAAGTTATTATTATTTCTAGGAAGTGCTATTGAGCATGTATGCGAAGAAAACAATGAAGAGATAACCTTTGATAGAACTCTTTTAATTCGAGCTGCCAAATGCCTTTTAGCTGCTATAACAAGAATTTT
>JAHBCN010004738.1:0-60962 GCA_019359885.1 Listronotus oregonensis | reverse complement strand
AAACATTTTTTTTTATGTCAAAGGAAACTAATATTGAATTAAAAAGTTTTTTTTTGTTAAGTTTTTGAACAAGATCTAGTGAGTTGTTTAAGTTTTTTTTTGGTTTTAAAAACCCTTAAAAATTCAATTCTTTTTTAAAAAAAGAAGACAACAATAAAATAAAATAAATTTCTTAGATCTAACCATATCCCATAAATAATCAGTGCACTTTTAAAGTTTATAAAAAAACCAACATTTACAGGTATTACTATCCCCAATGACTCTTTCCACCCTATCCAACATAAACTGCTGCATACAATTCAATGATACATAGAGCATTTTTCTTTCCGCTCCCGGAAAAGGCTCAGAGAAATTTAAATTTTGGGCAAATCAAAAAATTTCCCCTCCAAAAACCAAAAGTTAAAACCCCAAAAAAAAAACGTTTTTTTTTTAATTTTCAAAAAAAAAAAAAGAAAAAGAAAAAAACCAAAAATTTTCCCCTTTTATTAGGGCCCCCCTTATAAAAAAAAATTTTCCCGTGCAAAAAAAAACCTGGTAAGTCGACTTACTGGGAAATTTTAAATTTTTACTACACCATTCGATTTATTTTAAGAAGACAAATCCGCCAATATTTTTAAATTTAAAAAAATGTTAAAATTTAAAAGGGGTAAGAAGACTTGCTATTTAAAAAGATTCTTAAATTAAATTAAAAAAAAATTAAAATTTTCCCAAGTGCAAACCTAGTATGTTATGTTTACCAAAAAAAAAACCTTTAATCTATAAACTATTTATTTTAATTTTAATTTAAAAAAAAAACCTAGTATGTCTAATGTTTATAGGGGGCAAAAAAAAAAGTAAAATAATTTACAAAAAAAACATAGTATGTCGTTTTTATAATAAATGAAGGACCAATAGGGCTTCATTTCATAAGTCCCGTGAAAAAAATTATAAAAAAAAGTGCGCTTTGGGGCTGAAATATCACTTCAGTAAAGTTAGTCTGTTCCCTTTTAGCTTTGGGGAGGGCACGCACGTTTTTCCCTTTTTGTACCTACAAAACAATTTATCATGGAGCGCGAAAAACAAGTTTTTCTATTTAAAAGTATCAAACCGTAGTCGTATAATGGTTCAAAAGCGCAGGCAGGGTTAAAAGTAAGCATTTTTATTTAACTATAAGCCTACTACCTAATGTATAATTATAAAAGGTGTTACAAATTTAGGAAGTTACATAAAATTTAAAAAATTTACAATAAAAATTTAAAAAAAAGGGGGGGAGATAATATCTTTCAACCCCTAACCTAACCTAACCAACCCCCTAACCTTATATTAAAAGGGTTTGGGTTTAAAATTAAGGGCAATTTTTTAAAATGAATTTTTTTTTTAAAAAGAACGGAAAAAAATTTTTTTTTTTGCTACTAATATAATCTATTTTTTTTTTGGTTTGGCGCATTTTTTTTTACCTTACCTTCGTAAAATTGGGGCCCTCTTTTTGCGGTAAAAAAACCCCCCAAAACCTTTTTTTTAAAAGGTATGCTTTGTGATACCTTGATAAAAGGGGGAAATAAAAAATAACACGACCGAATTTCTTTTGATTTTGGTTTTTAAATACGGAAAAATTAAAAAGGTGGTACACAAAAAAAAAGTATCACATTTTAAAGAAAATGTTTTTTTGTGAAAATTGATACCTCTATCCAAAAAAAAAAAAATTTTTTTTTATAAAAAGGTTGTTAAATGCTTAAATTACTTTTAAAAAAATTAAAAATTTTTGCAACCACGCCTATTCTTTCGTGAACTGTTTTTAAAAAAATCCCCCTTTCTCCCCCCTACACCCGAAGATGACTCCGATCTGGATCCTGACTATGTGCCTGAAGAAAAAAAAAATAAAGTGCCAAATTTTTTAACCTTAATAAATTGATTGTTTGACGTGCCAATAATAGAAAAAACCCCTGAAGAAGGAAAATTATACCCAAATTTTGGCCTTGGGGAAAAATGGAAGCAGTCGTGGTTATATATTAACGTAAAGTCTGTTGAGGCGTTCTTGAGTAAACCCGATAAACCCCAAATATGCGTCAGCCATCAAATAAGACCAAGTAAGTTTTTTAGCGCTAAATATTACACGAACGTACGTATTAATTCTTTTACATTGTAGATGCTACACGCTTCACTTTTTTCGACTTTTTAAAGGAAAAGACACAAACATTGAAAATGGGGGAAAAAAAGAGATTAAAAAAAAAGCTAGTGAAAAGGAAAAAAAAAAATCACGAGCAATGATGACGCAAATGATGAGTCAGAACCTTTTTTTAATTAGAATGTAACCCCAAAAAAATGTAAAGGAGCAAAAAAAAAAATTAAAAATAAATTGTTATCACCATGAAAGTCTACCTGTAGAAAAAAGTGCTCGGAAAACCCCCGGGGTAAGCGAGTAGTACGTTTGAATATTTTAATAAGCTTGACTTTGGAGAAAGACGCCTTTTTTTAGGAAAGTATCAAAAAAAAAAAATGTTAAGTTTTACAGAAAAAAAATTACAAAGAATGTTCGGTTAAATATTTTCTCCTTTTTTTATCGGAAAGTCTAAATAAAGTTTTAAGTATTGAATTTAATTCAAATCAGGTATGTAAGACAATTTTTTAAAAACAGGGGCCAAGACCGATTTTTTTAATAACCGAGTATCTTAAGAATATCTGTTAATGATAAACGGGGTTTAAAAAAAAAAAAAGTAATGAAAGAAATATCGGAAAAAAACCCCCTTTAATTAAAACTCATATTAATTCCTATCACCCGTATCTCACTAAAAAATTATCTCACGCGCCTCAAAAAAAAATACTTACCTTCAGATCTTACCATCTATCAGCTTTGGGATGATTAAAAAAAAACCCAACCCAAAAAATTTTTTACGAAACATACAAAAAATTTTTTTAGAAAGAAAATTTGGGGTTTTTAAAACCACCCGAGATGAATCCCCCAGTTTTGGCATTTATACAGAACAAAAAAAAGAAACAAATAATACAGAATCAAAACAGAAAATAATGAAACTAACGAAACCACCGACCATTGCCCCGAAACATGTGAAATTTGTCAAAAATATAAAAAGATGAAAGATATACTGCGGCTCGTAAAATACGAACATGATGTAAATAATATGTGGGAAAATAACATAGATTTGTATGCAGTAGACGGGGAAAAATTTTTTTCAAAAAGATGACCTTAAAAAACCCATTTTTGTGAGCAGTTGGGGATACTTTAACGAAACCTTTGCAAATTTAAAAAAAAATGGCACTTTTTTTTTTTCATGCTGTGGATAAGCAACAATAGGTGCCGGGCCCCGGACGTAGTTTCAACATTCTATAATGTTTTAAGACAACTCAGTGATAAAAAAAAATATTATATTTTGGGCAGATAACTGCGCTAACAGAAAAAAAATTGGACATTGTTTAGTTCGGGTGTCATATTTGTAAATGAAGTTGGGGGGGACCTGAAACAATAACATTTAGGTTCTTCGAGTGGGGGCATTTGTTTATGAAAGCTGATGCACTACACGGGGCGATCGGCAAAAAAGGGAAAAAAAGAAAAAGTTCTTACTTTTGAAGACCTTCTTCAATTAATTTAGTCCTCTTGTAAGAATTCAAGGTAATTGAACTTCAGCATCAATTTCCCCAAATTTTTTGAAAACTTTTAAGCTAGAAAGCAAAAAAAAATAATATACCCTTATTGGCGAAAAAAAAGAATGCCAATTTAAAAGGGGGATCTAGGTTTTTTTTTTTTTAAGTCTGAATTTGCTGAAACGGACTTAAGGGGGAAAAAAAATTTTTAAAAAAACCTAATTAAAAAAAAACAAAAAAATTTACCTTGGGGGCCCTTTTTATCCACTGCGGGGGGTATAAAAATTTGGGAAAAAAAAGGGAAAAAAAATAATTAAAGAATTGAAAAACCCCTCCCCCCAAGAAAAAATTTTTTTGGAAGCAACTTCCGGTGTCAGACGTTGCAAGTGCCTTTGGGGAAAATCGGTAGATGAAGATCCGAAAATTTAAAATTATGTATTTTACGTTTTATTTCAATTAATTTAAGAACCATACTTTTAATTTGTAACTCAGTAAGTCGTCTTACTTTTTTTAAATTGAAAATAATACATACTGGTTTTTAATTTTTTGTAAATACTTAATATTTTTTAAAAAAAATAACTGTTTTAGTATGTTTTTAAAAACCTTTTTTTTCACAAGTTTTACAAAATATTGACTCTTTGGGTATATTTTTGTGTAGTTTAGGACTTCCTTACTTTGTGTCTTAATTTTAAAACTTCACAAAGTTAAATAATAAAGAAGTTGTGCAATTTTTTGAAAAAAAAAAAAATTTTTTGTTTCCCCAAAAATCATCCTTTCTGACATACGGTTTTTTTTAAATTTCACGGCAGAAATAGCCAACCTTTACCAAAAAACCCAAAATTAAAGTTGTTTTTAAAACTAAAAAACAATATATCGAATATTTTTTTATAACGCTAAAGATAAAACCAAAAATTTTAAATCGGGGGGTTTATGTTGAAATGTTCAGAATGTGAAAACTTTTATATAGGAAAAGCGGTGGGGGCAAAAACTCCTATTTAGAACATTTTGGGGTCATATAACTAAAAAACAGACTCTATTTTTTTCTAATCATTGTTTAGAAAAAAAACAAAATTCCCCCCAATTTAAATAATATGAAATATTACACTATTCAACCAAGGGCCAAAAAATTAAACTATCGGAATCCCTAGAAAAAACAAAGGCAATAAAAATAATAATGAAAACGCTTAATGCCCCCAAAACCCAACTTGTATTTTCCCCGCTATTTACTGTCCCCAAAAAATAAACTGTTAATTGCTCCGCCGCTTCCTAAGAATATATTTACCACGTAGAGGTATAAATTCCCCTTATTTTTGTATTGATTTTTTAATCTGAAAAAGATTTTTTTTAAAAAGACTCTGTGAGTTAAAAATGCAGTATCAATAATTGTGAATATTTTTAAGTGGTAAAAAAAGGAAAAAATTTTTTATCAGTGTTCTTCATGATAAAATTTAAATTCCAATTTTTGTAACGGCTAATAGCATAATTTTTTTAGTTAATCTTCAAAAACCCAAAATTAAACACCATTGAAAATGCCAATTGTGATCTTGGCGAAACGTCTGAAAACTTCCTCATTTCCCCCTTTTTTTTTTCAAACGATTTAAATTTTTTTAAATTGGTAAAGGTTTAATTTTTGCTCCCCCCGACACCGAAATATTTTGTTATTTTTTTTTTGTTCTTGCCGCCTTTTTGTTTAAACTGGTGTGTAATCGCCCAAGCAAGCTCCAAAACATCTAGGGACAGTTTGTAGTCTGAAAAAAAACTGGTGGCGCCGTTGAACTCACTATTCCTTACTCGGGGGGCGGGTGGGGGTTCCCCCACACCTCCCCTTTTTTTTTGGCGTAAAGCTAACCTTTTTTTTTATTTTTGGGACAGTCCACGAAGTACAACGTACCGGGGGTCTTCAGTGTGGTGAGGGGGGTTTGTTTACAGGGGGCTTAAATTTTTGGAGTTTTAAAGGGGAAAGGAAAAAAATTTTGCGGGCAGCAGGTTCCATAATCTTGACACTCTAGGGATAAAGGAAGGGAAAAAAAGCGGGAAGTTCGGGGCCTTAACTGAACTGTAAAAGGATGCATAAAAGTTGCACTACGTGTTGCTCTGTTGGGGGCTGCCAGAAAAAAGAATTATACTGGCCAACTCCTCTGAGCAAAAACCGTAAAAAAAACCTATACAAGAGCGACAGATCCCCTACGGCTCGACGGTGGGTAAAAAAGGAAGCCTTTCTGTGAGCGTTGGATCATTAATAAGACGAACGGCTTTTTTTTGAATGGAGTCCAGAATGCTAAGTGTTGTAGGGGACGCCTTCCCCCCAGACAAAAAGAACAATATTAAAAAGAGGGTCTGATTTGGGATCATACAGAGTGTCCAAATTGGAAGAAGAAAATATTTTCGGGCCCCCGGGAAGAAAAACCCCAATTTTTTTTAAAACTGCCGAAGCTATGGATAAAATGTGTTTGTGCCAGTTAAGGTTATTCTCAAAAGAAACCCCCGAAAAGGGAAAAAGTTTTTTTTCTGGGAACTTGGCCGCTTATATGTAAGGGATGAGCATTTGCAGATTTTTTTTTGGGCAGGGAACATGACTGTGTTTTCGAGGCATTTAAATGAACAAGTTTTTTGGCCCCAATCCAAGAAAAAATTTGAGGTTTTTGTGAAAGAGATGCGCTTGTTTTAAAATAAATTACACGGTGGTTTAAAAAAAATTAATACTAGGGGTGGGGGGTTTCTATCGTCAGCAAAACTATGAATGGGACATTGGGAAAAAGAGAAGATCGTTAATGTGTAGAAGAAACAGCGTGGGTGCCAGCACTGAGCCCTGGGGCCCCCCCGCATTAATTTGGTAGAAGCTGGGGGGAAGACCATCTGCCCCAACGATATACGTCGATTAAAAAGGGAAAACGGGCCCAAAAAGAAAAAACAGATGGAAAACCGAAAAAGGGAATTTTTTAAAGAAGCCCATCATGCCAGACCTGACCCTTTTGGATATGTCAAGAGCAACGATCTGGGATTCACCAAAAACTCAAGGGACTTTTTTATTTTGTGAGAAAAAAGGAAAAAATCAGTTTGGGGTCTACTGTAAAGGGAACCTTTTTGTATCATGTAATATCTTATTTTTTTTTCCGATATTTTTTAAATTTGGGAATTAATGAATTTTTTTATTACTTTGCAAACAACTGAAAAAAGAAAATATAGGTCTATATTTGGGAAAGGGGGATTTTTTGATCCGGGGACAGGTTGCACACGTAGCTTTCCAACTCTCCGGGAAAATGCCCGTCAAAAAATTCGAAAAAAGGCGATTTAAAAGATGGGTGAAGCCGGGGGGCCCAAATTTTTTTAAACGATTCCAAAAAACCCTCCAGCCCCCAAGTTTTTTTTAAATTTTGAGAAGAAAAAAAAAAACCCTTATCTGTTTAATTTTAAAAAAAATTTTTTTGGGGCATTTTATGAAAAAGGGACAACTTTTGGGGAAGGGGGGAAATAAGTAGGAGGATCAAGCATAGAATTGGCAGCAAATTGTTTGGCAAATAGTTCGGTTTTTTCCCTTTGGGGTAGAACAATTCCCCCTTCAAAAAAGGGGGGAAAAAAATTTGGCAAAAGTTCTGACTAATATTTCTGGCAAAGAACCAGAAAGCTTTAATGCCATTTGAGCAAAAGAACTTTATCTTTTTTTTGATTGTTAAAATTGTCTTTTGCTTCTTTTAAATAATTTCTCGCTTTGATGCTAGATTGTCGATTTTCGGGACTGGGGTTTTGAAGAAACTTTTTGTGGGCTTGAATTTTTAAAAAACTGGCTTTGTCACAGGATTTGAAAAACCCGGTTTGTGATTTGAAGTTATGGGGTTCTTTTTTTTGTGGGGGAAATAAAAGGCTCAATGCCTAGTTGAATTGTTTCCGGTAATTTGTTTTTTAAATTTCGGAAAGGGGCGAAATAGAAAAGCAGGTAGGATCCCCCAAAGGGAGCTGGCAAAGAAACCCCCAGACCATCCCAGTCGGGGGCCAATTGTAGTGCCAGACGGGGTTGTGGCGGCATGCTTTCAGTTGCCTCAAAATGAGTGGGTAAATACGGTGACCAAACCATGGTCCCCAGCGACCAAAAAGGGGCGGTTACTGATGCTTGATAGAGTTCGGGGGGGGGTGGAAAAAATCTGGGGGTTAGAATTATGGGTAGGAACCCCCGGAAAAAAGGTAGGTTCCATAATTAGATTGGTGAGCGAGTTGCTGATTGCGAAATTTTCTGCCGTTTTGCCTTGTGTATCGGTTTTTGTGGATCCTAGCCAATCCTTAAGAACATTAAAATCCCCGAGAACGATTACTTCGGCCAATGGAAACTGGGAAATAATATTGTCGATCTTTTTTTAAAGGAAATCAAAAATCGTTGTAGGAATTGTTGGACGGGGACCGGTTTTACAGCAGATAAATTTGGCCCCAAGATCTGAAGGAAAGTTTAAGCCAAAAAAAAAATCAGGTCTACCCGATTGAGGTTAGGAAAAACCCACAAAGCCAGGGGGTTGCAACTGGGGCAAACGCCGCCATGGGGTCGAAAAAGATGAAATGAGTTCATAACCCGGGGGGAAAAAGGGGTGGTTGGTTGCTGTTTTAAAATTCTTGGGGGTTTGGTAAGAAATAGTATGTGGGGTTTGGAGGATTGAAGATAATGGTGAACAGAGTTTATGTTGGGTTAAGCCCCCCCTATATTTGTGAAGGATATTAGACTTTTCGATGGGGCCCCCAAAGTCCCCTCGCCCGGAGAACCGAATGGAGGGGTTTTTTTTTCCCCGGGTAAACGTTCGGGTGTGCCCATCATTATTTCCAAATTTTAGTAGAGTGGAAAAAAAAAAAAAAAAGAAAAAAAAAAAAGAGGAAGAAGGAAGAGGAAGAAGGAAAACTGACTCACCGCCCAGAACTCGAAACGTCCTGAGACTTCACGAGTTCTTTAAAGGGCAAGTGGGGTGGTACCGCCTCAGGCGAGGAAAGCTCCTCTACCACCTACTAAACTGTGCTACTAACTGTGCACGGGTTCATCCATTGATTGTAATTTTTATTATTTCTCTTTTTTTGAACCATTGGTGTGGCTCATCATAGTCACACAAATTTTTATTCTAAACACTACTTCGAAGAAAGTGCGTGGCAAAGCATATCTTATGTTTTATAAAATCTCGATGATGAACATTAAATTTGTTTCACGATCATGCAGATCACTAAATTAGGCATATTTTTTTCGACAAATGAAGAAACCTACTAACCTTGAGGGGTCACTCCCCGTTTTTTGTTCAGAATAAATGCTTAAAGCCTGTTTTTTTTTTTTACATGGGGTTAATTTCTTTTAAACATTTTATAGGCTTTAATAATTTGCTTAGGATTTTATAAATTTTTTAATAAGATCTAGGAAAAAATATTTTAAAAAAAAATTTTAAATTAATGCTGTAATATTTTCATTAAAAGGCCTTTGTATTGTGCAATAACTATTATTAAAACTATAAATAAATATTAATAAGTAATTGGTTAATTAATATTTTTACAAAAAAAAATAATTTTTAACTTTAATTGGTTGCTTTTTTTCAGTGTAGCGTAATAAAAAGTACATCTAAAGAAAAAATATTAGAGACACGATGTAACTTAATTAAAAATAACGTTAATTTTTTCCCGTGCTTGTTACATAAAACACACTTTTAAATTGCTATTAGCCCCAATATTTTATAAAAGAAACTAATTTTATATTAGGCCCAAATTAAGACAATTTTAATAAATGCATAAAGTAACTATTTTTCTTAATTAGGATAGGTAAGCTGGACATTTTTAATATATAAGATAATAAATGTGTCAAGCAAAACACATCTAACCAACTAAAGGTCGTAATTTCCATGGTAATTTGATTAGCTTCAGGTCGTGAACCTTTTATGTAAATCAAGAGGCGGGCAGAATTTCAAATTTAAAAGAATACATCATTTCGTCCCCTTCAATAGCTAACTATATTATATAAGAATCATATTTTGGAGATACTAAAACTTAGCCAAAATATACTTATATTGTGAAAGTAATCTTATCCTTAAAATGTTAAATGAGTCTACATTTTTACAAATAAAAAAATAAAAAATATACAGGGTGGACCAACAAAAACGAAAAGAGGCTATTGTGGGCAAGTCCTTATTTTTTTAAACATGGACTCATCAATTTTTTTTTTATGGGGACCCTCACTTACACAATTGTTTACAGCTTTCTGCAACCCCTTAGCAGAAACTGGGAGGTGTTAAAAATTTATTTAAAGTAGTTATTTTAGTCCCTAAAGGGGGCCATTAGTGCATAAATTTGAAAAGGTAGCGTAGAATAACATTAAGAAGGCGCCAAAAAAAAACAAATTAGCCTCTGCGCATTTTACCCGTTTCTGTTAGTTAAGGTAGATAAATATAACTTTAATTTAAATTTTGAATTTTATTTTATTCAGTTATAAATTTGTAATATAAATATGATGATTCAGCACCTGGGTGCAGAGTTGTATGTGCTTATTAATTTAAATGATACGGAATTTTGTCGATTACACAGCCACAGAAAAAAATTGTTCTTTATTTAGTGCGATAATGTATCCCAAAGTACTTTTACTTTCTAATACTATCCTTAAAAAAGTCTAAAGTGCCAAATAAAAATAGGAAAAGTTAATAAAAATTTTTTTTTTAAATCTCCTAATATATATTTTTAAGAAAAGGCCCTAAAAATGAAAATCCACCCGCATTATTATTGTGACGTGACGTGTCTTTCTAACTTCAATTTAAAGATCATTTACCTAAAAACCAACTTTATTTAGTATGGAGGGGTTTTGGGGGTCGCCGATCACGAATGCAATTCAGAAATTTTCAAAATTTAAAATGATGGACATAATATGGCAGACCAAATACCCAAAACTTTCGATTTATGCCAGATTCAATACATAGGGCTTTGGGGGAGCTGATCATTTATTTGAGGTCAAATTTTAAAATTTAAAATGGCGAATTCGGGTTTGGCGGAATAATTTGAAAAATATCGTCCTTTAATAAACTTGCAATGTTATAAAAGCTATGTATATATATATATATATATATATATTTTATATATATATATATATATATATATATATATATATATATATATATATATATATTATATATATATATATATATATATATATATATATATATATATATATATATATATATATATATAAATAACCTTAAAAAATTATGACAAGTTCCCATAAACTTTTTTTTACGAGCCTTCAAACTTAAATACAGGTTTCATGGACGCCTCCGGAAAGTTTTTAAATAAAATTTCAAAAAACAATATATATTTTTAAATATGATGGTTACTAGATAAGCCTCCTTAAATGAACCCATCAAATCATATTTGGCTTATTTAGTTTACCACGGACGGACTAGCTCTGACACAATAATAGCAATTTTTTTAAACCCTATATGAGAAAAAGGTTATTATTTTTGGCTAAGTTAATTTAAACATAAAAAAAGGTATACTTGATTGACCTCGATAAAATCAACTGTTTACGAAAAATAAAATATCATGGTTGGTAATTTTTATTACATTATACAGGGTGTTTTCTAATTGTACGTCAATATTTAAAGAGGCAATTTTTGGGTCCATTTTAAGAAGAAAACTTCATATGAACATATGTCCTAAACATCTTTACTTTTGACATACAGGGTGGTAAAATTTTTAAAAATAAATAATTTACCAATAATATCAGTAACATCACTTTAGGTGTTTTAACGAAATTTGGCATACATGTACTATGAATCAGGAAGCATTTTTTGGTGTACCATTTTTTTTTATTTGCCAAAATGGCAGGCTTAAGTTCTGTACAAACCCCTATGGTGTAAATCAAAAAAAAATGTGGTACACTAAAAAAATCTTCTTGATACATAGTACATATGCCAATTTTACCACCCTGTATCTTAAAAGTTAGGACAATTAGGATATACGTTCATATAAAGTTTTCTTTTATAAAATGGACTCAAAATTGTTCCTAAATATTGAGTACACGTTAGAAAACACACTGTATAATGTAAAAAAGATACCAACCATGATATTTTATTTCTCGTATACAGTTAATTTTATCGATGTCAATCAATAATACCTTTTTTTAGTTTAAGGTTTAAGCTATCCAAAAATAATATTGTTGTCTCTGGCAAACTAAATAAGCCAAATATGACTTAATGAGTACATTTTAAGAACACTTATCTAGTAACCATCACATTTAAAAAAAATATATTAAATTACGCCTAGTATTTTAAAAGTTATTTAAACAAAAACGATTTCCAGGGGCGTCCGTTAGTACCCGTATCTTTGTAGGGTAGGGTCATAGGTAAAAAGTTATGGGATTTTGTCATAATATTTTTAGGTTTTCTATTAGATTTCGAGAGATTGCCCATATATTCTATATATATATATATATATATATATATATATATATATATATATATATATATATATATATATATATATATATATATATATATATATATATATATATATATATACAGTGTGGTCCATTAAGTATGCAACAAATGGGAAACTTTTTTATTTGCAATTTGTCAGAAAATTTTATTCTTCATTGTCAAAGTTGGTGCATGGTCTCAAACTGTATTAGCAGTAGTTACTTTTATTAAAAGTTGAAAGGTATTCCGGGTAGATCAAAAAAATTGAAAACTGCTTAAGAGTAAAGTACCCTTATTTTAAAAAAATATAACAAAATGTTATAGGGAAAAGTTGTTTAGAATTTAAAGTTATACCCAAATACCAAGTCATGGCCCTCTATTCAAATTTTTAGTTTTTTTTTTGAAATTTTTGAATTTCCCCAGTATAATGCATGTTTATATTGTTCTAATTTTATATTTGTTTAAAGAACCCAAAATTAACTCACTTTTAAACAACTATTCTTAAATTAAAACATATTTGTAAAATTAAACTGAATTTATATTTTTCTTGCCATTCGCAAACTTCAAGTTTGTTGCAAGGATATTTAATAGAACTTTAAAATCCCCTAAATATTTTTAACAAGGCAAGTACTTTATTTTTAATAATATGCTAATAGAAAGCTTTAAAAAATGTATTACATTTCTATAAAAAAATATATCAAAATGCTTCAAGTTGAACTTATATTGAAGCAAAGCAAATAGCAGGGAGCCATGAAAAAACAAATGACTGACAAGAAAATCTATTTCTAGTTTGACAGTTTTTAGCTGTTTTAAACTTATACACAAGACCTTTGTTTCATAGTAACTGTTTTTTTTTAATTACAAATGCCTCCTCGAGTATTCTTAACGTTAACTGAAAAGGCAGAACTAGTTTTAATTTGTGGAGATGGTTATAAAATATGCGTGAAGCTGCAGATATTTTTAACGAACGGCATCCAGAAAATCAAATTCATTATTCAACTGTAAGTAGAATTCTAAACCATTTTAAGGCGACAGGATCATTGTCATATAAGTTCCATGAAGAACGAATAAACTGTCTGAATACGGAAGAAAACCAATTAAACGTACTTCAGACAGTTATTGAAAATCCCAAATCGTCCACAAAACAGATTTCTGAATATACTGGTATTAAAAACCCTCTGTAAAGCGAATCCTTAAAAAAAACAAATATTACCCATACAAACCGAAATTTATTTGTACATTACAAGAAAGCTTTATGATTTAAGATACGATTTTTCATATGGGTCCAAGGTCAAATAGAAGAACAAAGAGATTTCATCACCATATCCTATTCGGAGATGAGTCGACTTTTACCACAAATGGTGTACTATCGTCCCAAATTATAGATGGTGGTCTGATGAAAATCCAAATTTTGTTATCGACAACAAAAATCAATATTACCAAAAAAACTAAGTGTTTGTGGTATCTTAAATGATAAACTAATAGGTCCCTTCTTTTTCCCAGAAATCCTAAATGGGAATAGTTATCTAAATTTTTTGGAAAATGAACTGGACAATTTTTTAGATTAGATGCCGTTACAAGAACGGCCAAATTTGTGGTTTATACATGATGGATGTCCTGCTCATTCTACAGAGATGTTGCTCAAGGCTGAATAGAAAATTTGGCAATAAATGGTTAGGACGAAATACAGATCCACGGTGGCCTCCTCGTTCGCCAGATCTGAAATCGGTGGATTTTTTCTTGTGGGGATATTTGAAGCAACAAGTTTATAAAGATAGAACGTTTAATAATGTTCAAGAACTACAAACTTAAAAAGTTTATTGTAAAAAAATATTCTGTGGGGCCTTGGCATCTATATTAAGGAGTTTAACGCGAGAACAAAAAGGGTGCATTAAAAGGGATGGTAGTCATCAGAGACCTTGATAGTTCTTTTTTAAGCATTTTTAAATTTTTTTTTTTTTTTATTCTTGCTAGTTTTCGAACTTTTTTTAAATTTTTTTTTATATTTTTAAAAAAAAGATTAGAATTAAAAGAGTTGTATTTTTATTAAAAAAATCTTAGAACTCATTTTTTTTTTTTTTTGGATCTACTTTTTTTTCTTTTTTTAGTTTTGCTCAACTTGTAACATTTTGAAAATGGAAATTAATAAAAAAATATTATACTTTTTTGAAATTTTTTTAAACCATATTATTAAAAATAAAGTATTTGCCTTGTAAAAATATTTTTGGGGAGTTTTAAAGTTCTATTAAATATCCTTGCAACAAACTTGAAGTTAGCGAAGGCAAAAAAATAAAATTCATTTTAAATTTTTTACAAATATGTTTTAATTTAAGAACAGTTGTTTAAAAGTGAGTTATTTTTGGGCTCTTTAAACAAATAAAAAAATTAGAAAATATAAACATGCTTTAAACGGGAAATTTCCCAAAAAATTTCAAAAAGAACTAAAAATTTGAATAGGGGGCCATGACTTGGTATTTGGGTATAACTTTAAATTCAAAACAATTTTTCCCTATAATTTTTTGGGTTATTTTTTTAAAAAAGGGGTCTTTCTTTTTAAGCGTTTTCTTTTTTTTGACCTACCCTGTATACCTTTCAACTTTTAAAAAAGAACTCTCAAATTATTTTGAGACCTGCACCAACTTTTATGAAGAAAAAAATTTTCTGACAAATTGCAAAAAAAAGTTTCCCATTTGTTGCAATTAATGGACCACACTGTATATATATATATATAATATATATATATATATATATATATATATATATATATATATATATATATATATATATATAATATAATATATATATATATATATATATATATATATATATATATATATATATATATATATTTTATTTATATATATATATATATATTATATATATATATATATATATATATATATATATATATATATATATATATATATATATATATATATATATATATATATATATAAAAAACACAATCAACATTTTCGAGGAAACTCATTTTTATGTCGGCGCAAAACCCCCGCTAATTCGAGTTCTCCTCTAATACTTGCCCCCCTGCACAGCTTCAAGTCGTCCATGTAGAATAAGTGGGTGAGCTTGGTTTGATCTAAAGCTCCCATATTTCTTCGGTCAACAAACTGCAACGGGTCAGTGCAGGCAAACCTGCGGGTTTAAAATATCCCTTTTAAAAAAAGCCTCTTTTATAGAATCTCTTTGGTTTTAAGGACTTTGTACTCTTTTTAAGAGTTTTGTAAGGGTTTTCATCAGGTTTGCAAAAAGGGCCTGACTCCCTCATCGATTTATAGATGCGAAAATCAGAACCAAAACCCAAGGGGTAAAATGGTTGAAGAAGGTAATTAGCTTTCAGATGGCGGATATACAAGCCGACCAAGAGACATACAGGTATCTGGGTATTCAGCAGTCTTTCGAGATTTGCGGACCAATAAGGGGGCAGGGGAAAGGGAATTCATGCGGCAAGTTAATAAAGTGTGAACGAACTTAACGCCAAAAACAAAATAAGCAACAATACATGGGCAATACCATCATTAACATACACCTCGGGGAAATCACATGGTCATCCCAGACTTGCAGCACTAGATCGCGGAGTCCGTACCTCCTTCACGAAACGCGAATGCTGCCCCCCTTGGTTAAAGACTTTCCCACAAAAGGGGAGGCTGGAGACCAACCCGGAGGCTGCCAACCAAAAAAATGATAAAAAAACTTCAAAATATTTCACAGCAACTTACGTTTCACCAGCGTTTTAGTATTGGAAAAATCCCCAATCAAATTGGGAAACCTTGAAGAGCCAGAAAAAGGCAACTCATGGAAATTATGAGAACAAAGGGGGCGCGGGAAAGCCTTCTGGAAGATTCCACAACAGCATGCACCAACCAGAGGTGGAAAACGATTTCTAATACCTACCTAACTGCAGGATACTTTTTTCCCGGGAAAATGAAGGCGCACTATTCCAATCCAAGACCAAAATACCAACCGAAACTATAACAAAATTCATTATGAAGAAACAGATCGAAACCACAAAATGTCCCTATGTGGCCAAGCTGGGAAAAAAGGTCCAGCATTATCCAGGCTGCCACCTGGGGCCCACCAGATACCTGGAAGACATAACAACTGGGCAAAGTAGTTCATCAACAGATAGGTCTAAAATGGGGAATAATACAGAATTTCACGCCTTACCACAAGTACTTCCACAGGCATGATTGAAAAAAGACAGGGCAAAAATCTACCGGGGGCAGCCGATTATGCGATAGACCCTAAGCACAATCGACCGATGTAATTGTGTGGATAAAAAAGGAAAGAAAAGGGAACAATCCTCGACTTTGCCGTTCCCTTGGGTCATAAAGGTCCCAAAACCCTTTAGGCCAAAATAAATAATTATAGATCTGGCGACCGAAATTAAAAGAATTTGGGACCTCAGGGAGGAAGTGAGAATCCTCCCACTGATCAAAAACCAATGGGCTCGTATGAAAACAGCACTGTAAAGCACTTGGCTGAACTCAACCCCTTTCCCCGCTTACCGTGGATGGAGGCTGTCGTACTGGGCAGTGGCCATCATTCGACAAATAGTCTTCCCATAGTAAAAAATATGGCTGCTCTTGGCTTTTAGGGGGGTCGTTTGAATCCCCCTAAACTGGAAAAAAAAAATATATATATATATATATATATATATATATATATATATATATATATATATATATATATATATATATATATATATATATATATATATATATATATATATATATATATATATATATATATATATATATATATATATATATATATATATATATATATATATATATATATATATATATATATATATATATATATATAGATATATATAATTACGTCGGGCAAATTAAAAGTTTTTTTTTGGTTTCCCCCAGAACTTTTTTAAAGGACACTCAACAAATAAATTTTAATATATATATATATATATATATATATATATATATATATATATATATATAATATTTTTTGTATATATATTTTAAATATATATATATATATATATAATATATATATATTATATATATATATATATATATATATATATATATATATATATATATATATATATATATATATATATATATATATATATATATATATATATATATATATATATATATATATATATATATATATATATATAAATATATATATATATATTTTTTTTTGATTTACGTTGAGTGTCCTATTAAAAGTTCGGGGGAAAAACCAAAAAAAAGAATTTTTGAAATTTGACAGCAAATTTTAAATGGTATCCTGCCTTTTTTGCATTTGGGTTCAAACACAAAATTCTAAGAAATTTTTATTAAATCTTTACTCCTATTTTCTTACGTTTTTAAAAAATATTTAATCACTATTTTTAAGGAAAATCACCATTTTAAAAAGGTTTAATATTTACGTGCCTAACGAGCTGAATACTAGATATTTTTTATGGGGTTAGACAAGGCTTTTTAAAAAGACCTACATGCTATTATAGCAATATATCCTCCAGGATGCCCCAAAAAAAATTGCATTTTTACTGATATTAAAAAATTATTAAAACTAAATTTTTTTTTAAATACAACATATTTTCTACCCTATTTTTAAATAGCCCAATAATTTCCTCAAAATGTCCATCATATATCTCTACCTTTTTTTAAATACAAACAATTTTTTTTTTTTTTTCTGTTTTTAAATACTATCTACAGTAAACCACCGGCAATCACAATTTACCTAGGTAGGCCATGGAAGTTTGTTTTTAAATTGTTTTGACAACTATTTGACATAAAGGAAAAAAAATTATTTTTTTTGTTTGATTAATAAGGAATAAATGTTTAAAAAAAATTAAAATTTGCTTATATTTAAAAAACGGTGGCAGATGGGTTTAGGAAGATGAATAGACATTTTGTAGGTAAATTATTGATCTATTCAGAAATGGAATATAATACAGTATGTTGTATTTAAAAAAAATGAGTTTTAATCAATATTTAATATCGGTAAAAATACAAATTTTTTGGGACACCTGTGGATATATTGCTATAGTAGCATGTAGATCTTTTAAATACATGCATTGTCTAACCACAAACAAAATTTCTAGTATCCAGCTCGATTTGGCACGGTAATATTAAACCTTTTTAACATGGTGATTTTCTTAAAAAAAAAAATAGTTATTAATTATTTTCTTAAAAACGGTAAGATATAGATATAGGAAGATGTTAATAAAACTTATTAGAATTTTGTAGAATCCGTTGAAATAAAAAAATGTTTTTTTAAAATTACAACGCCGCCGGTTTCGATTTTGGCCCCACTTCCGGCCATTTTAAAAATTACTTTTTATATTAGGGGTTAATTTAAAATTTTTTTTTTCCCCCAAAATTTTAATAGGAATAAGAATATTATATATATATATATATATATATATATATATATATATATATATATATATATATATTATATATATATATATATATATATATATGGCACGTGAGGGGTGCCAATCTAACCAAAACCCAAAACGGAAAATTTAAATTTTTAAAAGGGAACCCCCCGTATTTTTATTGAATTCGGTTTCCCGCACAAAATTCTAAGTAAGTTTTATTAAATCTCCTATACCTATATCTTACCTTTTTGAAAATAATTAATCACTTTTTTTTTAAGGAAATAAAGTGTTAAAAAGGTTTAATATTTACTCCTTTTAAAGAGCTGGATACTAGAATTTTTTTTGGGGTTAGACAATGCATGTATTTAAAAGATATTCATGCTATTATAGCTTACATTCTAAGGGTGCCCCAAAAAAATTTGATTTCCCGATTTTAAAAAAAAATATTAAAACTAAATTTAAAAACACACTGTATTTTATCCTTTTTTAAATAGACCAATAATTTACCTAAAAAAAATGTCCATATATGTTTTATACCTATCTGCCACCGTTTTTTAAATACAATTTAATTTTAATTTTTCCCTGTTTTTAAATACTATCTACAGTAAACCACCGGCTTAATTTACAATTTACCTAGGTAGGCCATGGAAGTTTGTATTTTAAATTGCTCCGACAACTATTTGACATATTAGGTAAAAATTATTTATTTTGTTATAAGAAATAAATGCTTAAAAAATTAAAATTTGCTTATATTTAAAAAGCGGTGGCAGATGGGTATAAAAAGATGTATGGACATTGTGTAGGTAAATTATTGGTCTATTCAAAAATAGGATAAAATACAGTATGTTGTATTTAAAAAAAAGTTTTTATCTTTATTTAATATCGGTAAAAATGCAAATTTTTTGGGACACCCTGTAAAATATATTGCTATAATAGCAAGAATATCTTTTAAAAACATGCATTGTCTAACCCAAAAAAAAAATCTAGTATCCAGCTCGGTTAGGCACGTAAATATTAAACCTTTTTAACATGTTGATTTTCCTTAAAAAAAATAGTGATTAATTTTTTTTAAAGGCAAGATTATAGGTATAGGAAGATGTTAATAAAACTTACTTAGAATTTTGTGTAGAACCCCCGAATATGAAAAAACAGAGTGTTCCATTTAAAATTACAATGTTGCCGTTGGTTTTGGTTAGATTGGCAAAGTTTTGCACTTGCCAAAATTTTTTTTAAATGTAGTTTATTCCCGTTATGGCCGTCCCAAAAATTTAAAAAAGTTCTTTTTTTGGTTTTCCGGAACTTTTTAATAGGACACTCAACGTGAATCACCCTGTATATATATGTTTCGAAAGGGAGCTTAATTATAAGGCCGAGCTATTTCGCTGTCTACCGAGACCCACTAAAAGAAAAATTTTTAAGAGTATATTTTAGTAATTAGATATGTATTTTCTACCGATAATATTATTAACGAGCTAGTGGTAGGAGTAATAATGGTTGATATATTATGAGATATTTAAAATTTGCCTTTTTTTTGGGAACAATCAAAATAAGCTTTATAAATAATAAAAAATTCCAGACATATAGAGGTTGCAAAAAAGAGCTTTAAAAAACCATTGAATATATTAAGACAATTGGCGAATAAAGATTTTCTGATTTTCCCAGCGGGTCAAGAAAATATAATTGTGACAGATGAAAGAATTTTTATAAAATATGCAATAACATAATAAACATATTCGGAGACTAGTAACCTTAGGCAATTCGAAGAAATTTGATCGCAGTGCGATTCAACTTGAATGTGGGAGCTTGTATTTATTAAAACAATTTTTTTGTATTTTTGCAAATACTATAAATGGAGAAATCTATAACCACATATTTACGTTAGCTTTGGAAAATTGTTATAATACCCCTTTTGGACAGTTACGAGGGTCACTACTTATATTTTGAACCTAATAAAAAAAAAAAAAAACATCAACTTATCATTGAAAATAGTTTTATTGTTTTTCAAAATATTCTCCTTTAAGATCTATACACTTTTGCATGCGTTCGAACCACTTGTCAAAGCAGTTTTTCTATTCCCAAAGGAGACTTCCCCCAAAAAATGGTTTTTGAATGCATTAACAGCTTCTTCGGCCGATGTAAATCGTTTCCCACGTTACTTATTCTTAATTGTCGGAAACAAAAAGAATTCATTTGGTACCAAATTAGGACTGTACGGCGGATGGCCCATTAATTTGCTTTTTTGAGCGGTCAATTAGTCGGTTGTGACACAAGATTTGTGACTGTTGGCATTGTCATGATGAAGGATGATCCGACGGCTCGCATTTGTTTTCCTGATTTGACCCAAGACTTCGGGTAAAAAAATGGTGGTGTACCATTCAGCATTGACCGTTCTTTGTGTCTCTAACGGTACTGTTGCCACATGACCGGTTTTTCGGCTCATCCTGGAACCCCACAAAGTCGACTGCTGCTTAGTTTCTGGCTCATATGCATAGATTTATGATTCGTCACCTGTTTCAATTTTGTACACGTCTTTTGAAGCACCGCCATTAAATTTCTTGAGCATTTGTTTGCACCAATCGACACGAGCATCTTTTTGAACTTTTGTCAAATTGTGTGGGATCCAACGGGAACAAACTTTTTTTACAGCTAAATGATCATGCAAAATCTTATTTATGCTGGTGCAACTAATACCTAAAGTTGCCTCAATCCCACAATATGTCACGTGACGATCTTGCAATATTAGTTTTTGCACAGCTTCACTGTTTTCGGGCACAACAACTGATTTTGGCCGACCTCACGACTCTTTGTCGGTAAGTGAACAGCGACCTCGATTAAATTCATTATACCAGCGCTTCACAGTGGCAAAGGATGGAGCTTCGTTACCAAAAGTGGAAGTTGGCTGATCAATGCATTGCTGTCTTGATAATCCACGTCGAAAATCGTAATAAATCATGGCAAGAAAATGTTCACCATTTAATTCCATTTTTTCGCTGACACACTATTTTTAACTTACTGTAAATATTAATTGCAGTCAAATAACAAAATGTTCTGAATAAGGTTATGGTGAAAAATGTCAAGCTTTCCAGCGAAAACGTTAGATGGCGTCTGACAACACTCAGTGTTGCCAAAGCTCAAAATATAAATAGTGACCCTCGTATTTTATCATCTGATTCCCGATGGTACCACACCGTAGAACTCAAGGCAGGTAGGTATATGAATTTCTTACCTGAAGGTTTAATAACAAATAAATTGGAAATAACGAATCGGTGACATGACAAGTGAGAACTCTACAAATAGACTCCCTTCTACTCCACTTGCATACTGTGCTTAAGTAATCTTGCTTGCAGTCAGTTAAACTGGTCGCCTAAACAAAAGATGTCCACACCTGTCTAATTTTACCGAAATTTTGGAAATTATACGTAACCCGGAATAAATTTGTTTGGTTAAACGGTTAATTTGGTGTTTGTTACAATCATTTTTACTTAGTTATATAATTTTATTATTGTTATTTAAGATTTCGATCCATAGTACACTTCGTTGCCTGTATTTAGGTTAATATGTTTTTATTTAAAAAATGTAATTTATTAGCCGTCTGTACGAAAAAAAGAAAGTGACTCAAAACATTTTAATATTTCAAGCATGGCAATAAAGTTCTTCACGCTTTAACTGTGAAAATACCCTATTTAATACATATTGAGCTATATTCTTATTTAAGGAAAGTAATTTTATGAAACAGTAGTCCTCAGTTGAAAATGGATCACTCTCTTCTCGCATGGATCTTCCTGCTATATTTTCATAACGTATGTTTGATATGGTCTAAGAGCTGGTGCCGAAAAATCATCGTCATCAGTAATATGAAGTTTCTCCCGTAATACATGTTCATTTAGTATTGTTAATTATGTTTCCGCGCAGGCTGACAACCTATTGGATATAGGGGGTAGCAATAAGGGGTGAAAGTGCAAAATTTTTGGGAAAAAAATCGTCATCGATAATATGTCAGTCATTTTGACCACCTAAAGTTGAGCGCTTACTTTATAGAGGGTGTTTTTTAATTGAATGTCAATATTTAAGAGCGCAATTTTGGGGTATATTTTAAGAAGAAAACTTCGTATGAACTTGTTTACTTTAAGTTTTGAGATTCTGGGTGGTAAAATTTTCTAAAATAAATCATTTATTATTAATATCAGTAATACCACTTTGGATATTTTAATAAAATTTTGCATACATGTACTATGTATCAAGAGGCATTTTTTAGTCTACTACATTTTTTTTATTTCCACCAGTGGCGTTCGTACGAAATTTAAACCGCCTATTTTGGCAGATATTAATGATTACTGATTTCGCTTAAAATATAAAATATTTTTGAAATGCCCAATCATTTATAAGCATATATAAGTTCAACCTGATGCAATATCGGTAAACAATATCACCATGCAAAGGTATGTCTAGATTTAATTTTTCTAGGTGAAAAACCGTGCGTCGAACTAAAAAAAATATGAGCAAATTTGATCTCTTGATTTTTTTTTAGTCTGACGATCGATTTTCACCTAGAAAAATTAAATCTAGATATTTCTCTGCATGGTGATTGTTTACCAATATTGTTATGATCATGTAGAGAAACGCTTTAGTTTTTAAGCGAAGACGTGCATAAAATTTAAAAAAAAAAATAAGTAATCAACTTTGCTTATAAATGATTGGAAATTTTAAAAATATTTTTTTATTTAAATAAAAATCAGTGACGTACCATCAATATCTGCCAAAATCAACGAATTCTTGGATAGAAATAAAGTAAACAAACCTTGTTTGGCATTAACATATTCAGGGGGGCAAGGAGGGATAGTTCTTGTAAACACACTGCACGGTAATATTGATTAAAGACACTGAATAACATAACTCAGGAAAAAATATCTTTATGTTCATGGCATTGCACCATAAATTAAATTTTTATAAATTGATGATTTTTTATTGTTAAAAATTATTTTTAAAGCCGGAAAACTATTTTTGTTTATTATCTGAAGTGAGAGACAGATATCACATTTACTTTAGATGCTCAATTCGGTTGCTGTTGATCAAGTCAGTTTACAATACGTGTTATTGAATAATACAACCTACTAGAAAGAGATAAAATGACATCGAAGTGCCGTACAATACCTGATTTACTATCATTTTTTATTAAACGAATGCAGCAGCTGTGCAAAATCTTGTTGTCGGTGCTTGGAACTGTCATATTAATAAATGTTTATATTTAAATCGATGTTGCCTATATTAACACAAAACCAATATTTTTGAATAATTTTATTACATTTTCAAGGTAATTTCCTGATTTTGGTTTTGAGATCTGGCAATTTGTTTAAGATTTTTCCAAAACAAAAACAAACAGATCACTATACCAAACACCCTGCCTACAAACTGGCGTTGCGTTGATTCTAGTCCTTGAGTTCGTTGGCCAAAATAGACAGGTCAAATTCCGTACCAACGCCACTGGTGGAAATAAAAAAAATGTGGTACACTAAAAAATGCCTCTTGATGCATGGTACATGAATGCCAAATTTTATTAAAATATTTAAAGTGGTATTACTGATATTAATAATACATAATTTGTTTTTAAAAATTTATCACCCAGTATCTTAAAACTTAGGACGTTTAGGATATATGTTCATAAGAAGTTTTCTTTTTAAAATGGACTTAAAAATTGCCACCCTAAATATTGACACTCAATTAAAAAACAGCTTGTATAAAGTAAGTGCAGGGGATAATTTGACCCCGTTTTACTGCCGTCGGTATCCACCTAGCTGTCAGCTCTTTTGGATTTAGAAACCTTAGGGTTTAACTTGGGCCAAAATGGCTGACGTATTATCGATGACGATTTTTTCCCAAAAAATATTTTGCATTTTAACCCCTCATTGCTATCCCCCGTATCCAATAGGTTGTCAACCTGCGCAAAAACATAATTAACAATACTAAATGAACATGTTTTAAGGGAGAAACTCCATATTACTAATGACAATGATTTTTCGGCTCTAGCTCTCCGTCTAATAGGTTTGGAGGCAACATTTTTTTATTTGAGTATTTTATCAGACTCTAGTGAGAAAAGAACATAGAATGTAAAAATAAAAACACAGAATTTCACAAATCAAAAATTTTTCAACACGTGTTTTATAATAACCACAAAATAAACTGGGATGCTTCTAGTATTTTGGCAAAGAAAACTTGTTATAAACATGTAAAATCAAATAATGTGCATACATGTTAATAAATGAAGATAACTGTGTAGCATTTATATCAGCTAATTTAAATAATACGTGGTTACCTTTGACTGGTGCTGAAGTAATTTCGGAAAAACTTAAAATTTATTTATGCACGATTGGGCGGTAAATTTAACTTACCGCCCGCAATTCCGGGCAGTAACTTAAATTTACCACCTTGGGGCGGTAAGTAATTTGGCCACCAGCTTAAACAACCCAACACCGCTGTCGCGTCGGTCTTCAAACACTTTCGGGCGATAAACCACACTTACCTCTCTTAATACTTAAGTAAATATAACACCCCATCCCCTTTACGTTACGTCATAAACTGTTATTAATGATCCTAGAATTTCACTATTTTAATATTACAATTTTTTTTAAGTACTGTTTAATTTTTAGTTTTGTTTATCTTAAAAACAATGACAGACTTGCTACCGAAATGTAGATAGGTATGTTAATTTTTTGTTTTTTTTTTTTTTTTTTTTGCTTAGTCAATCTGTAGCTTCATGGAAGTCAATAGGGTCGAGCACACTCAGTGTCTGTACCCTGGGACCAGGACAAAGGGTAATTTAATTAAAATGGGCAATTGATAAGTATGTTACTATAAATTTACATTTTGTAGTTCTCATATAAAAAATATATTTTTATGTTACGGATTATATTTATGTTTTTTACAAAACTTGTAAAAGAAGTGTCTTTTTTGTATCTTATATAAAAAAAGATAATATTGATTAAAAAAATAACGGGTTATCTAATTTGAGGTTGGGAAACTAAAACCCTTCCATTTAACATCTGTAAGAGATAAACGTCATTTGAAGCGTCTTTTTTTAGTTAAAGGTTTGTCATTTATAAATATAGATCGTTGAACAGTCGAACAACGAACTAAAATTATTAAATTGTTTTATAAAAATGGTGATTCTGCTGTGTCAACGTTTAGAGCTTTACGAGCTGATTACGGTCGACATAATCAACCCACAGAGCAAACCATTTCAAACACAGTGAAAAAATTTGAAAAGACTGAATCGGTTGCTGATATTGTAAGGCATGTGCATCATCGTAATGTTCGTTTAGCTGAAAATATCGCTGCGGTGGCTCAAAGTGTGGAGGAAGACCAGAATTTATCGATTCCTCGACGTGCTCAAAATGGCGAGTTTTGCATTTGAACTTGTATCTCCATCCGTACAAAGTCCAACTCACTCAAGAACTTAAGCCTACAGACCATGGACAACGCAAAACATACGCAAATTGGGTGCATTATGGTCCGGTGGTGTCATTGATCCGTATTTTTTTAAAACAATCAAGGGAGAGCCTTAACAGTGAATTCTGAGCGGTATGGACGCATGTTGACCGATTATTTTTGGAGAGAAATCAAAGAAGAAGATCCGGAAGATAAGTGGTTGCAACAGGACGGGGCCACAAGCCACACAACACAGGCCAACCGAGTTCTTATGCAACAGAAGTTTCCAGGACGCATAATTTTAAAATTAGGTCATGCCAATTGGCCCGCAAGATCCTGTGATTTAAAACCTTTGGATTCCTTTTGTGTGGCTATGTGAAAGATCGTGTTTACGCCCACAATCCTCAACTCTTCAGCAACTTCAATCCAATATTTGTGAAGTTTTAGCCCACCCGAAATTGAAAATTTCCTTAAAAGGATTGAAGTTTGTAATAGGTCCCGTGGAAAGCATTTAAATATTATTGTGTTTCACATATAATGGCAAGGTTCAATCTTTAAACCGAAATAAAAATTACGTCTTTATCTAAATATTTTGTGTGCTTTATTTAACTTTACTTCTCCAAGCATAAAATGGATAACCAATTAACTTACAAAGAATGAATTAGATATGCGAAAATAGAATTTATGACCTATTTACTGTTAACAAAATGATTTAATAAATAAAAAAAGTTTTAACGACTATTTTGTTGATATTTTTTAAAACAAGAATTTGTTGTTTAGGGTATAACACACAATTTTTTTTAATACAATTTATGTGTCTTATTATTTACCTTTACCTTTAAATTAATAATAAACAATTAAAAAAAACGTATGCTATAACTAATAAAGCCCGTCAAAATGTCTAACTTTGTAAGGCTTACAATTAAAACTGAACAATTACCATTTGGTAAAGTTAATTTCAGATAAATTTCTCGAAAGTTTTCATTTGTATGCCAAGTTGCTTTGCAAACCGAAAGTAATTTGCAGGGATCTGACTACAAAGGCTTATCGTTTATTTCAATTTAAAGTTCACTTTTGTATAAATTTAAGGTTACGATATAAAAAGAAGGTATAGTCAAGTTTACTCTAATAAAGACAACTACGACTCAACCTTCGACAAACTTATGAATTGTTGTTACTAACATTTATGTGTGAGGCATGTTCAAATAGTTGCCAACGTTTGTTAAAAACGATGGACTTATAAGCTTTACATAAGATGAAGAAGGAAAACATGCTGATTTCCAGTGGCAATCAAACAATGGGTTTTAATATTTTTCTGTCTTAAAAAATATGATCGTATTATTGGTTTTGGTTGTCAATTTTTTCCGTCTTTTTTTAAGTTTTTTGGAAAAAATATGGAAAGCAAAAAACGTTTTTCTGAGTTTTTAAACCCACAAGCGAAGCAAATGATAATAAATCTTACCAACTATTTTACCCGACACGACGATATGACAATAAGGAATTAGCTACAGTTCTGTTAGAAATATAATTCGGAAGAAAAACGCAAATGTAGTGCCAAAGAAAGCTGAAAAACGTAAACAAAAAAAGCCAAAAACTGAGGATCTACGTGAAACCCAGAAAATGGATGTACGTGATACAATTTATAATTTATATTTTAAAAAAAATTTCCCCGTAACGTTAAAATCTCCAAAAGACGTTTTGAAGGAACTAGGTGTTTTGGATATAGGGGCGAAATTCATTGTCTAAATTAGTGAAAAATTTAGGTTTTCGCTACAGGAAGGACTGTAATAGGAGATATACAGGGGAGAAACCAAAATTGTTAGTCAGCGCCTGCAATTTTTGAAAAAATATATGAAGAATCACACTTCACAAATTGGGGATGCAGTTTTATTGGATAAGACCTGGATATTTTCAAAGGGGAAGCGAAAGCAAATCGTGGCAAGATGATTCACCAAGAAGTGTAAAAAGGTTTTGTACCGGGAGCAAGTTTGATTTTTTCGTCAACTACCAAAAGCTTGGACTACCACGTTAATATGAACAGCAGTTTATTTAAAAAGTGGTTTGGGGGGAACGATTAATCCCAAAATTTTGGGGAAGGACCGTCTTTAATTGGTGAGTAATGTACAGGGTACCCGGTAAGCATTAAAACATATTTTGGGGATCATGAAGGAGATGTTAACAAATAATGCTAATAGTTTCCCATTCATTATTATTGCGAATAATTTCAGCAAGGGTTTCATTTTTAAGAATAAAAATACATGTTCCGATAAACCTATGTCCGGAAATGCTTTATTTCGTAGATGTAGGCACATATTTAATTTTAATTTTAAATATGTGATACAGGGTGTTAACATTCTATTTTTTATTTTGTTTTTTCTGTATAGTTTTTTAAAGTTATACCCCGATATTTTAATTAAAATTTGTATTTGGGGTTTTTGACATGTGAATTGAATTTAATATTAGTAGGGCTCCCATTTTGTAGAGGGCGCTCCACACGCTCAACACGGTTTTTTTATACTTTTGATGCTTAATAACTTTTTTACGCTTGCTTAAATTTAAAATTTTTTAAGCAAAAAATACATTTCTATATCATCTTCATGAAAAAAATGTTTCCTAGTAGCGTCGCTACAGCCAACATTTTCGAAAATTTAGATTTACAATAATCAATGCAAATTTGAACCTTTTGCATTCGGGATATAATCATCACCCGTATTCATTTCAATATGAATCTTTTTTTTAAAATTTCGATATTTTGATTTCACTATTCAATGCTCCTCATGACTACAAAATAAATTATAGTATCGGCATAGTTTCAAAAAATTGTTCAGAAAAAAAAAAAATAAAAATAAAACTTTAACACGCTGGTACTGAAACGAAACATTTCCGGATATAGGTTGATAGGAACTTTTATTTTTATTTTTTAAGTAGGGAAACTCGTTTTAAATCTTTTTTTAATAATAATAAAACACCCTGTATTGTTTAAACCTTTTTAATCTGGTTTATTTGATATCCTTTTTTCTTGAAAGTTTTTAAAATGAGAAAACACTTTTATTATTCTTTTCTACTCATACGCATTACCAAATGATTACTTCTCATAGTTTATGGTTCTTATTATGTAAGGTTTTTATTAATTTACTAATAAAAATTAAAATTAGTTTTAGATAATGCTCCCTCTCACTCCCGGTTTCTAAATAAAGAACCAACATCTCTTTTGAAGAAAAGCTAAATTTTTGAATGGCTCCAAACAGAACATCCTTTGCCAAATATGCTAAAAACGAAACTTCTGGAACTTGCGAGGAAATTTCAACGACCAAAGGAGTATGCAGTGGATCTAACATTAGGCGAAATGGTCACGAAGTTTTGCGCCTGCCACCGTATCATTGCCAGTTCAATTCAATTGAGCTAATATGGACAGGCGCAAAACGGAATATCACAATAGGGTTGGGGGTGGATTAAAAAACAGTGAAGTGCAAATGGTGTGGAATGTGCGCTGGACCAAATAAGTGAAGAATATTTGAGAAAATCAGTGTCATACCGATGAACTTATTAAAAATTGGTGGAGCCAAGAAAAAATTTAAGACGTCATCGTTGAATCACTCATTATTAATTTAAATAATGAGGATTTTGACGATGACAATAATGGTGATGAGGTATATTAGTTTATCAAATTGTCGTGGTAGTTCAAGCTTTATTTGTTAAAATAAAAGTGTTTTATTTAAAAATGAGTGTTTTATTTAAAAAAATTATGTGAAAAATCAATTTAATGAGTATTAACCATTCTGCTAGGTAATTTATTTCCAAAAATACATTAATTTAAAGTTGAAAACAAGGGTAAGTATTAGAAAAAACAACATTTTTTATCAGAACGTATTTTTAACTAAATCTTTCATGTTTTTGAACCCACTATCTTATTTGACATAATATAACATCAAGTTCTTAACCTTTTTTGATGCATGGTATAACCTGTATCTCAAAAAATCAGCTGTTGCATTGTCCGCCATATTGAATTAACACAACATTTTTGCAGCCACTGTTTTTGTGGATTAATTCATATTGCATTTATGTTATTATTAGAGTAAACCCGACTATAGGTACGTTAACTCTATTAATGCAAGGTTCATACTATGATAAAGCATGTTTTCAAAATATACAAGTCAGATATCAAAAAACTAAAGAAAATAAATACTTTATAAAACGTGTTCATAAATACTACTACATGTTTAATTTGTCGGAATGGCTACAAAACTAAAATAGCTTTCGTTACAGGCAATGCATTTTTTACCTGAAATGTCATCTCTAGAAACAAGACAACATTACGACAACATTTAATAACATTTTTGCAACTTTGTCAAAAAACGAAGAAGTTGCCAAAATTCATATATACGCAATGTTCTAGAAAAAATTTCAATATGAAGGAAGTGGGGCAGATTGATACAGAAAAATTTAAAATTACACTTTTTAATATAAAATATATAAAATATTTTTTTAAAGCTATGCTTCACATTACTTAATGTACTAATATTATTATATCAATAAAGAAAACTGTCTGAGTTAAAAGATAAAAAGAATATAACCTCTTGGGTAAAAAATGACGTTTAAATATTTCTGCTCCACCTACAGGGCACTTTGATTATTCGCTTGTAGTGATTTGATACAAAGGAGAAATTTAATGGAACTGCTAAGAATCTTCTATGGTTAGTGTTTAATTTTAGGAAAGGAATCATAATCAGTCTTACTTTTTTTTAAATAAATATTTCTTATCGCCACTAACCCTTTTAGCAAATTAATAACAATTTTTTCTTTATAAAAACAACAACATTTTTTTCCTAATACATTGATTTATCGAAAATTTAAAAAATACAAGAAAGGAACAATTAAAGTTACCTAAGTTAACAAAACTCAAAAAGTAAACAAAAATCCTGCAAAACATAACAATAATAGAAACGATTTTTGTAACTTGTATTGCACGTTTTATGTGCTTAAATAAAATTACAAAAAAATAGAAAGATGGTGTTAAATAAGTGCCTACATTTCTAAAATTAAACATGCTCGTCTCCTTAAATTAAACAGTTTAAAGTAATATCCTGTTTTTTTTTCTTAGATGTAATGTTCAATGGTCGGTCAAATTGCATTTGGACTTGACTTTGGCCACATAATAAACAACATTTTTTTTTTAATTTTTAAGGAAAAACTTTCCGATATTTATATTTCCAGAATTAGGAAAATCAAACTTTTCTTTATCTTCCTTTTTAGATAGCCTATTAAGATAACCGTGAGGGATTTTTATATGGGGCATTTTATTATTACTATTCAGCCTGTCTTATCAAAAATAATTTAAAATTTGAATACATTTTTATATTTTGCAAACAAAGAAATTATAAGACGGTACTTGTGAAACTTTCCACAAAATTACAATAAAATTTTATAAGTTGCTTAAGGTTATCTCAAGAATCTTATTTAAAAACCTTATGAAGATCTAGCGTCACAAGTTTCGGGATACACTTCAAAAAAACATTTAACGGTGATTTTTCGTTGATCTCCAAAATAAAATATTTAAATTTAAAAAATATTTACCAAAAACCAATTTGGCCAACGGGTACAGCATATCAAAATGAGGCTAAAATTATATTTCGCCGCTCGGGCTCCGTGCTAAAATCCGTTGACGCTTGATTTGTTATCTGGATTATGTAGTATCATTCGCATCGCACTTACCATTTGTAAGTTTAATAACTAAAAATGATCCGGATTCGTGATCCGATAAATATGATTAGATTCCCTGGATTCTATTTCTTTTTTTACTTAAAAGAGAAAACGTAATTCACATTACTTTTTAGGATCCGGATTCGTAAATTGATTCCGCTTTTGAAGGATCCGTCCCAGAGCTAGTAGACAATAATGCCTCCTTTGCAAACGAGGCTATACTTGTAATTTCTTTAATTTTTAATATTTACGCTTTTATTCAATACATTTATTTAAAACAACGCCAAATATCTATAGCAGTTAACAAACAAAACGTTTAGAATGTAATCGTACATAAAATCTTGTGCATTATACCTAAATAATATTGGCCTCGTAAGTTAAAAGTCCTGCTAGCTCGCCCGAGCATAAAAAAACTAGTCAAATAAAGCCTCGCTTTTTGAACTTATAACATAAATAGCTATTTGTTAAAGGCACTATTATTTTATTTTAGTTAATTTTGGTAAAAAGCAATTTAAGTTACACTTCGAATCTTTTAAGAGGCAGTAAAATCCAAACATGTTACTAAGGGCCGCTTGCACCGATTGAAATTTAAGTTCGGCTTTATTAGGCCAAATTAAAAAATTTAAGCGTGGCTTATATTTAGTTAGTTGAACCGCCATAATTTTTAGCGGCTTTTACTAAGCCGGCCAAATAAACTATTTTCGCAAAATAGTTCATTTTTTTTTACCATCAACTAACTTCACATGGAAAAGATTTTGAAGTTTAAAGTTATGTCACGCACCTCGTGGTTACGTTTATGTTATATTTTCTGGCCTTTGGTGATTGTAGATTTTTAGCAGACAGTTCAAAAGAAGCGACAGTAGAAGACAACGCGGAACCATTTTTTTATATAAAGAAAAGAAGACACTTTCGAATATACTTGCTAAACACCAAAATATTATTAAGAATTAAAAGACTGACCAGCAGGCGAACTCCGTAACACCATAGAGAAAAAGTTCCTGCCTTTAATAGAAAATCTCTTTAAACCCAACTCCATAAGTTTACTTGGCTATAATCAAATTTCCAAATAACCAGTTCGGAGTATAGAAATAGAAAGACCAGGCAGAATCTTGCTACGATTTGTTCTCTTTCTATCTCATGAAAATGTACATATGCTTATCTCTGTCATTGCTTTACTAATTTTTTTATTTCATTTTGGACCTTTTAAGTGATCCTAACCTGCAAATCTTTGTTTAATTATGTGTTTATTTTTCAAGTCATATTTTAATTATTTGAATTACATGTAATTACCTAAAGTGGTGTAAAGTTTATCTTTAAATAAATAAATTAAAATATTAAAGTTTGGTGTTTGTGGTCTGTGGTTTAAAGATTAAAAGTGGAACTAATATTTATGCATTATGTAGAAAAGCACAACTTTGGGGAAACAAAAAAAAATATTTGTCTTAAACCCCATCATAGTTTATGTATGTTCTTCATACAGATAGGTCGGTTTGATAAGACAGCCGATAGAAAGCAACGGATTAATCTTTTCCCTACGTTCTTAAACTTAAAAAAAAATGAATGGCGAACCGGGGGGACGGCCCCCCGACATAAATATACAAAAGGAAGTGCTAGGTGCGGATTTTCGGGATTTAATGATCAGGAAATGTTAAATGCTAACAGGATGATGTCTCACTTTGAAAAATTCTCAGGTGATAACAATAACAAAAACATAGATCTGCAAAAAAGGGTAAGCCTACCAAATCTTAATAACAATGGTCAAAAAAGCAAACAACCAAACAAACAAGAAATTCTTTTGTACAATGAAACTAATACGGCTCCTTATCAGGTTTACATTGAACATACGGATCCAAATTTTACAGGTAAATTAATGCAATTAAAATAAATATGATAATTTATTCTTGTCACCCTAAAATAGATGGAAAAATCAAAGAAATAGAATTAGTAGGATATAAAAAAATTCGAGTTATATTAAAAGATTTTAAAGCTGCAAATATATTAATTAATTTAAAATATTTAAAAACACAACATAATTTAAACGCCTTTATCCCCAGTTTTATAGTACACCGCATGGGAGTAATTAAGGGAATCGATACGGAATTTTCTGATGAATTTCTTAAAAATAACATTAAACCTTTTGATATGCACTCATTGTTCTCGGTAAAGGAAGTACAAAGGATTACGTTTCCAGAATTAGATAACAATAAGAAGCCCATTCTGGACAATAACGGCCAGAACAGGCGTATTCCCTCAAAAACCATAATTGTACAATTCAAAACACAATACCTCCCAAAATATGTTACCATTGGACATACAAAAGGTTATTTTATGCTATAATTGCCTTAGGTACGGACACCAAGCAAAACAATGTAAAAGTTCAGCACGTTGTGAAAAATGTACGGAATCACACAAATCGGTCGATTGCACAATCTCGGAAGAAAATTTAAATTGTCTTAGCTGCTCGGGAAATCATAAAACATCAAATTTCAAACTATGCCCTGAATTTAAAAGACAAAAAATGATAAAACAATCAATGGCAATGGAAAACCTATCATATAGGGACGCAGCTCAAAAAGTACCAAAACAATCGTACACAGACGCACTTAATTTAAACCCTGTCGAAAATGAACCTTATAAAGCCAGTGCCAGCCCATCCAGAATACAAAATAGCTTAAACTCAAATCAATTCGAAATTAGAACTTCTAACCGGGAAAACTTAAAACAAAACCCTGGCAGAAAATTTACATTTGTAGCTAAACCAACTAATAAAAGACCAAGGCCATCAGAACCAAGTCCCACAAGAGTATTACACGATCAAATAGTAAAACCTTATACGTTACCAAGACAGAGGGGGGCATTTTAAACCAAGCCTCAAATAGCTCTGATTTGGAGGGACGTTCAATAGAAGACATTTTTACTCAAAAAATTTTTGATATTGTTACATTTGTGGTGAGCTCTTTAAAAGAAAAACAAAGTTTTGATATTTATAAAATAAATTTGTCAGAAGTTATTAAAAGTAAATTGGATATTGATTCGATCATTATTGATGGATAGGTTGATTATCGGTCAGTGGAATTGCAGATCAGCTATTTCAAATAAAAATAGCTTGGAACATTTATTGAGCTCTCGAAACATTTTAATAGCTCTATTATCAGAAACTTGGTTTAATCCTCAAAAAAAAAAAAAATTCAGGTTATAATTTGGAGCGATGTGATCGACCCGATGGTAAGGGTGGTACAGCGGTATTGATCAAATCTAATATTGTATATCAAGTCATAAACCTCCCACCCTTGGGTGCAGGGACGGAAGCAGTGGGAATTAGGGTACAAATTTCAAAAAAGCTTTCATTATCTTTGGTTTCTATCTATATTAAGCCTAGAAGCAAAATATCCATTTACCAGAGGGTAACTTTTCTAAATTCTATCCCTGGACCTTTTATGGTGGGTGGTGATTTTAATGCCCACAATATGGCCTGGGGCTGTGATTCTAACGACATGGCTGGAAATAATCTTCTAGAAGTTTTGCATCGGATGAATTTAGTTTATTTAAATAATGGTAATCCTACTCACATGGGTAACTTCGATCAAAGAAATGCAGCTATAGACATTACAATTACAGCCTCAGATATAGCCAATTATTTTCATTGGGACACTTACTTGGATGCATGTGGATCACACCATTTACCGATTATTATTACTTGTAATATTAAGCCAGAATGTGTTATAAAATACAACAACAAAAAATGGAATATAAAAAAGGCGAATTGGGAAAACTATACCAGGGAAAGTGAAATTACTTTTAGTGAAGAAAATACAGAAAACTACGAGAAGTTTGTCAATGAATTAGATACAATTGCGTCTCAAACATACCTAAATTCAATTCAGACAACAGGAATACAAAATCAAAATCATGGTGGTCCGACCGCTGTCAGTCCGCAATAACTAAAAGAAAAGATGATTACATAGCATACAGAAGTAATCCAACTTTAGAAAACTTACTTAAATACAAAAAAACAGACGCACAAGCAAAACAGATAATAAAAAACGAAAAGAAAGTTAGTTGGCGACTTAATAAAAACTCAAATTTAAAGGAAGTATGGAATAAAGTTAATAGCTATAAAAATAGAAAACAAAGTAATCATATTCCAATTGACACGAATAATTTTGTGATTCCATTGACTGGATAGACACTTTTCACCAAAAAACAAGCTGCAGATCCAGAAATCAAAAAACAAAATCCACGAAATCTGCGTTATTCCTACATATCCAAACCATTTACCAAATTAGAACTAAAAAGAGTACTGAAAAATAACAACAATACTGCACCAGGCATGGATAATATACACTATTCAATGTTATCCAACTTGTCTATAGAAGCAAAAAGAATTTTACTTAAATTGTTTAACAACATCTGGAAAAATAAATCAGACATCCCGGACGATTGGAAAAACTACTATATAATCCCCATTCTGAAACCAGGCAAAAACCCAAATTCAGCGGAATCATATAGACCCATTTCACTAGTCTCATGTATACTAAAACTTATGAAAAACTCATAAAAAATAGGCTGGAACATTGGCTGGAAAAAAATAACAAACTACCAAAGAGCCAGTTTGGTTTTCGAAAGGACAAATCTACTCAAGAAAGCATAGCAAATTTTATTATAGACGTTCAACTGACATTTACTAGAAATCACTCCGTTTCAGCTGCTTTTTTGGACATCAAAGGTGCTTATGACCATGTGAACCTGAATATACTCTACAGAAAGATGTTAAATATTGGCATTCCCAATAATGTAGCGTATAATATTATTACCTTATACATTCAGAGAAGGATATATGTCAAAATACAAGACAAATGCTTTGGTCCTAGAATAGCAAATGAAGGACTGCCGCAAGGTAGTATACTGAGCCCTCTTTTGTATCTAATATATGCAGCAGACTTTGATACAATATTTGATCCATCCATTAGCGTACTACAATTTGCAGACGATATTTGCATTTATTCATCGGCAAACACAATAGAAAGGAGCCAAAATAACATTAACAATGCTATGTCAAAAGTAAGAACATGGACAAGAGAAAACGGCTTGGAAATATCTGAGAGTAAATCGGTAGTAGTAAACTTTACCAGAAAACGATACAGACCTCCATCAGAACACATAATCCTAGGAGATTATCGAATTCCTCTTAAAACCTCTACAAAATTTTTAGGCATAATATTAGACCAAAAATTAAATTGGAAAGAGCACATACTTTACACTATTAAAAGAACAGAAAATGCCATTAATATACTAAAAACTTTTTGTGGCCATAGCTGGGGCGCTGACCCAAATATCGGCCTACTATTTTATAAAAGCCTAGTAAAATCCATATTAGACTATGGAAGTATTTTTTATGGATCAGCAACTAACACTCATCTAAGAAAAATAGAAATGATAAAAAATAAATGTATCAGGATTTGCATTGGATATCTACAAAGTACACCAATAGTAGCAATGGAAGCGGAAACCCATGAGCCACCTCTTAAAAATCGCAGGGAATACTTGTCAAATAAATTTATCATCAAAATGCAGTCCAAAAACAGCCCCATACTAACAAAAATCAGCAAACTTTCCACATTGTGCTTAACTCATAGACATTGGAATCTAAAAAAGACTCCACTTTATGTGGAAAGCTACATGTATGTATCAGAATTTGCCAGGGAAATTTACGCATGCAACATACTCCCAAACTTTTCAAGCCATTATGAACACATGTTAGAGGAAATTGATATCCAGACCATAGAAGATTACAGGAATCAACCGGAAGCCACCAGAAATGTCATCTTTAAGTCGGAAATAAAAAAACGCTGGCCTGAACACGAATTCATATTTACAGACGGTCCCAGAATAAATGAAAAAGTAGGATGTGCAGTATATTATCCAGGAAAAAACACAAGGCTTAAACTACAACTCTCCAAATATTCCTCAAATTTTTCCGCAGGACTCAAGGCAATTGCAGAAGCATACAAAATATGTCAAGAACACGATAATCGGAATTACGTAATATTCACCGACTGCTTAAGTGCTCTACAAAAACTTCAGTCTTTCTCCCCTACGAAGGAGTTTAATCATTTAGTAGCAGAAATACTAAAATTAAACCATGAAACTGTCTCACAGAACAAGACAGTAAAACTAGTTTGGATTACATCGGGATACAAGATAACGAAATTGTAGACCAACTTGCAAAAGAAGCAGCAAACGAAGGACTAGTAGACATAAATTATAAAACGCCAAAAACTGATTTTTACCGAACAATCAAGAACAAAATGTACCAAGATTGGCAAAGAGAGTATGATTCCTCTACAAAAGGTATATTCTTTCGCAATATCAAAAATAAAATTAACAGTAAACCATGGTTTCTAAATATTGTAAATAAAAAATATGTACAAATTATATCTAGACTAAGAACCGGCCATATAATATGTCCTAACTATAAATTTAGAATAGGTTTATTAGATAACCCAAATTGTATCGAATGTAACGAAATAGCAGATCCCCAACATATTCTATTTATTAACAATATAAATCAATTTTTAGGCCGTTTAACAGGCTCAAATATCGCTTCGCCTTTTATTCTTGCAAATCTACTGACTGATAAAAATACATTTAGTATGTTATATAGACATTACTGTAATTCAGAAGAATTTTTTAAATGACTAAAGGAAAAAGGAAAAAATAAGTATATATTTAAAAAGGGAAAATATACACATAAGTATATACGATTATTAAACAAAAAAAAAAAAAAAAAAGAAAGAAGAAAAAAAAAAAACAGAAAGAAATGTGTAAAAAATATGTATAGAATTAAGTATTCTATGTTTAAATATATATAAAATTGTTATATAATCAACAATATATTTAAATATTACTATTTAAGTTAACCAAAATCGAATTAAAATCTAGTTTAGTAAGTATAACAGAGTAATACATAATAAGAATTAAAAAATAACAATGATACCTTGAAGTATCATTAAAATGTTTTCCTTATAAAAAAATAGACTGGCCTGTTGGATTATGTCCAGTGCCAATAAAACTTACTCACACACACTCACACACAAACCCCATCTGTGTTTTAAATGTATTTTAATTGAAAATTTTTATACATATTTTTAAATATATTTAGGGCCGCTTGCACCGATTGAAATTTAAGCTCGGCCTTATTAAGCCAAATTAGAAAATTTAAGCTTGGCTTATATTTAGTTTGTTGAACGACCGACAGTAGAAGACAACGCGGTTCCAGTTTATCAAATGAAGAAAAGATGACGCTTTTAAATATACTTGCTAAACACCAAAATATTATTGAGAATAAAAAGACTGACCAGGCCACAATTCAGGAAAAAAAAACCGTGCTTGGATAAAAGTTGAGGCCGTATTTAACGCTATTTCACCAAATTATTGTTACAGAAACTGTGCAACATTAAAAAATATATATAAAAACAAAAAAAAGCGCAGGGAAAGCAGCGGTCGATGAAAAATTTGAAATAAAGTATACAGGAGGGGTTAACCTTGGATAGTGGAAAAGATCCTGCACATGACTTAATTTTAAGCTTGATAAATATTAAAACTATACAGGGTTTTTGTAATCTATTCGACTCAAATTCAAATAATACAGCACCTAAAGCTGAATGCAAGCCGCCTAATCAAGAACTTGAATACGAATTAAATACAAAACAACTGAGAGAACAACACAAAGATAACTTAAAATTTAAGGTAATTGTACAGCCCAAATCTTCTGAAGAAGGTTAAATCCGGCAATTCCTTGGGTGGATTATTTATCACATAAACTTGTCTTGGAAACCCAAATTCCAATATTTCCAAAGTGTCCATATCATCATCAAATTCTTCATTTCATTCTATTTTATGTTTGAAATTGACACAATAATGCAAATAGCAAATATTAAATAAAATTTGAGGTTAGGAAGCCGGGTTTTTCCACTTTAAGCCTATAATTTTGGAGGCTTTTAATAAGCCTTGCTTAGACTTCTTTAAGCTAAGTTTAGTAGGCGGTGCAAGTTGATATTTTAAAAAGCCCAGTTTAATTCAAAGCTAAGCTTAAATTACGATCGGTGCAAGCGGCCCTTAAACATTGCATTTAAAATAAAGCATTTACATTTTTTTGCGTTTTTATCCTTCTATAAAATTTCCCTACATTTCTTTAAAATATTTTGGGATTTTTCAACCAAGTTTCTATTTAAGAAAATAATCTGAACACCTTTTTAAATTTTCCTTTAAAATGTACTAATAATCTGCCTGTATATTTATTTAAAAAAAATTACATTTCTTAATAAAATTTCCAAAAGCTTTTTGAAGCCCTGTAACTAATTGACACAAAAATGCAAATAGCAAATATTAAATAAAATTTGAGGTTAGAAAACCGGGCTTTTCCACTTTAAGCCTATAATTTTGGCGGCTTTTTATAAGCCTCACTTAGACTTCTTTAAGCTAAGTTTGGTATGCGGTGCAAGTTGATCTTTTAAAAAGCCCAGTTTAATTTAAAGTTTAGCTTAAATTACGATCGGTGCAAGCGGCCCTAACAGCACACCATTTAGAGTTTCCAATTTTTGATTTGCTTAGGATTTTTATCACAGCAAAATTTTATCAACACTAAAATTTTATAAAAAATATATAAAAATGTCAAAACTTCCTAAGTACTTGTTTTATTTTATTAACACGTTAAGTGCCACCCTCGGTGCCACCACACGATCTGAAAATCTGGTCCGAAATGCCCAACATTCTTTATTCTCAAATTCGCTACATATTGGCATTAGTTTAATATATAGATCTGAAATTTTTCGGAATTTTTATAATTCTTTCGTCGCGTGGCCCGTTACACCAAATATACATTCTAGGACCACGCGACACATCAGTTGTGTCGCATTTAACACGTAGAAATACACTTGCTTTTGGCGTCGTGTTATTCGACGAAGAAACTTGCCATCGAGCTTGTATTGGGTTTGGAAGTTGTAAACGCTCATTTAGTGTACAAGAAAGTTACTCAGAAGAAAATATCTATAACAGACTTTCAAGAGCAACTTTGTTTATCTCTTCTAGGATTGGCCGAAACTTAAACCATCGAACAAAAAGAGGAGGGGCCAAGTGACAACATTGATGGAAAATAACTCGCGGTTGCGTTGTGTTGTGTGTTGTTGCAATCTAAAAGAAATGGACTGACATAAAATTGCTCTTAATAAGACATCGCGTTCGAAATGGCAGGGTTCGGGTTGTAGTAAATTTTATTGTGTTCCATGCTTTTTCGTAGATTATCAAGCAGAAAAAATTCTCATGATTTGTTTTCATTATCATTTGTTTATTTCCAAAAAATTTATATTTAGGTTTAGGTTATATAAAAGTTACTATATGGGTCTTTTGTTTTCTTTTTATTTTTCTTCGTAATAGTATATACATTTTCTTTGCAAATTTGTATGTCAAAAATGTATACTCTAGCGTTAGTTTAAAAGTTATGATATAATATTAAAGTAATTTTTTTTAGCGATAATACTTATAATATATATGTCAAAAAAACGAACCAAAAAAAAATTTTAAAAATTAAAATATAACGGACCAATATGAAATCGTGGTTCTCTGTGCCAGGTTCTTTCAATTTTCATAAGCAAATCATATCAGCGCGACACACTCGCTGTGTTACATTGCAATATAGAACATCCCGCAATGTGACATAGCAAGTGTGTCGCGGAGTCCAAAGAACAAAATAAAGTGCGACACGCGCATTATACCTCATGGCGCTTAACGTGTTAAAATTTAACCACCAGTATTTAGACTCTTTTTAAAAAGCTTATCCAATATATTATAAGTGGTTTATTTAAAATTGCTTTAAACTAATTAAATGATACCCAAAAAAATGCCTCTAAAATTTTTGTAAACGTTCTTAAAAACATAGTACAGTGGCTTCACAATAGCCCGCGAAGCGCGGCTGCGAACTTCAGCCGATATTCGAATTAGAAAATATTTGCGCCAATAATACGACCCCTACAGATGCAATATTTGGAATTACGTTTATTATTTCCCTTTGTCGTGAGAGCAAAAATCGATACCGAATGAAGAACGCCACAAAGCCCAAACACCATACCGCAAAAGCTGTATATAAACATATGTCCTAAAAATCTTTAATTTTAAAGTAAAGGGTGACAAGGTTTAAAAAAAATCAAGTTTTTCCACAAGATCTGGAATATCTTTACGAAATCCGGTATGTACAATGCATTTAAAGATATTTTCTGCTCTTCAACCTTTTTGTAAATTTCTACCAATGGTGTCCGTACAGGGTTTAAATTTTATATTTTTTAAGGAAAAATGATACATTTCTTAATTTTTTTGGATAGCCTGGTCACTTTTACATAAAATTACATTATGTGTTTTTTCCGTAAAATGCACACTTCCTAATTAAAACAATTTAATTAAGAGTGATTACCTTTTGTAGGAAAGGCTAGCTGGCCTAAAATAATATTAATAATAGCCTGCATTCATTTTAAAAAAACTTTATTTGTACATATGTCTGATATACATTTTTTTAATTCTTTAATTGCCTTTAAAACAACAGGAATGGCATACTTACAAACTAATGTATTAATTATTATTATCTATTAATATTAACACGTACTAATTAAAAGCTGATTCTTTAGATAATCTAATAAAAGTTATACCTTCCTCAATTTATTGTTTTTTTTATTGTAAACACGAATAAAATAATAAAAAAATTATTTGAAGTGACAACCTTGACTTAGACATACTTCGTTCCACTCGTTCGAATATTCTCGGCTTGTTTCGTATAGTGGCAACTATTTGCTTTTGCAATTCTTTTAAATTGTTAACAAGAGTTGTATAAACTAGACTTGAAGATAATTTAATAAAAATAAATCTTTACTATTGCGATCAGAGGATCTTCCTGGCCACTTTTGAGGTCCCCCGTGATCTATCCAACGATGAGGATACACGGTTTTTAAATGATATCGGTCAACTGCCCTAAAACGTGCAGAAGCTCCAGCGTGTATGTATCACATTTGATTTCTCATTCCAGCAACCCGGGTAGTTCTTCTTGAAGAAAATGTAAGTTGGGCTGTCCATCAAGGCGTTTTGGTATAAAAATGGGTATCCTAAATGATTATTATAAACAAATTCTGCCCATACGTTTACCGAAAATTGCTGTTGAGAATTGGTTGTGAAAATTGTATGAGGGTTTTCTTCCTCCCACAGATGATTGTTATAAAAAATTTGAATGGCATTCCTGAAAAAAAATTGCTTCGTCCGTGAAGATAATATGTGACTAAAACTGCGGATTTTCCGTAATTTTCTGAAAGTACCACTGAGAAAAGTTCACAAGCTGGGAAAAATCCCTGGAAAGTAACGCCTGCACTCTTTAAATATGAGAGAGATACAATAAAAAATCAACTAGTATTCGCCAAGCAATTTTATGACAAATATTAAACGCGCTGGCAATCTTCCTTGTACTTGTCTCAGGACGTTTGCCGATTTCTTTTAACTCTGCTTCTTCTATTTCAAGTGTTCCGACAGCGTGAGGTCTACCTTCTGAAGAACGCTTTAGGCATCTTTTCTTATAAATGCGGCAGGCTTTTAATGCATTACCGTCTGCAAGACATACGTAATGTATTGCCGCCATTTCCACATTAGTAAACTTCAAATTTACCATACTTTCTGAGATATGTAATCCAGAAAAAAATAATAAAAAGCTTAAGTAAACTAAATATCAAACTGGAATTTAAAGAAATAAAATGCTAAACGTTTACAACACCAACAACCATAATTTGTGTTATTTTGAAAAATAATATATCCAAACCAACTGGATTTTCTTAAAACATTAAAAAAGTAATTTTTATGTAAAAATGACCATGCTATCCAAGAAAGTATCCTCATGAAAAAATCCAGAGGCGTACCATTTTTTTCTTAAAGAATGTAAAATTTAAATCCTGTACTAACGCGACTGGTAGAAGTTTTTAAAATAGTTGTTGGGCCGAAAATGCCTCTAATTGCATATGCATAGTACATGCATACTGAATTTCGTAAGTATATCTAAAATGATATTAGGAAAACATTTTTTTTTTATTTGTCACCCTATAGTTTAGAAGTTAAGACTTTTGGGACATATGTTCATATAAATTTTGTTTTCTTAAAATAAGTTTAGGAATCACTCCCTTAAATACTAGCATCTTATCAAGGAACCCTATGTATACATTCCAATCCTTATACAGTGAATTTGTCTCTCAAATTCATTAAAAATTTAAGGAATAACTTTTGGGAAAAACGCTTGAACCAATAAAGCTTTTTTTGCACATTTTTTTAAATGGAATTAATATAAACAGGGTGTTTGCTTTAATAGGTATGACGTCATCGATATTTTTTTCAATGGTTACACCAATTTTTTATAAGGGGTTTGGAAAGAGCACGTTTTTTAAATCTTATATTAGATAATTTTGAGTATGGGTTGGATAACCAAAATAAAAGAAGAAAAACGCTTTTAAAATTTTCAAATACCAAATTTAATAACCATAAAATTTTTAAAAACAATTAAATTTATTGTTCAAATCGTGCATAGTTGTTTGCCTAACAATTACCTTGACAATAAATAACTATTTGATTGTTGTCGGCTATCAGTGATATAAAATTAAACTTTGTTAAATAGTTCTTTAAGTTTGTTCTTTAAAGATTTTAATTCTGATCTTTATATCACAGCAGTGCATTTAAAGTGTGAGTTAAGAAAAATATTGTGTTGCTTTCTAATAAATAGTTAAATTAACGAAACGTAAAAAAAATGAAATTATTGTCATGATTTGGACTTGGAGAGAGGATGCGGAGCCAAAACGAAGTAGTTACATTGCCTAATAGAATTCTTTGTGATAATAATTTTTTAAAGAACATATTCTTTTCGTACAAGGCTCCTTTTTCCTTTAACGGTGATGTAAATAGGTCCAAATTTACCACCCCTAAATTACTTCTCGTGGAGAGACTTGGAAACTAAAATCAAAATTAAAAAGCCAGATAAGTTAAAGAATGTTGTACCTCCTACAGTTAATAAAAATATCTAAAGATTTATTCATATCTTAGCTACTATCAAAAACCCAACGGTGCTCAATTTGAGCATTTAGTTAAGTAAGTTTTCATTGTCAATAAGATTAATTTTAAAGTTTTACAAGCGTGTTTTTTTGTTTTTCTTTAATTTAATCCACACTTAAAATTATCTTACCGGATGTTAAAGAATCTTTCAAACCCTGTAATAAAAAATGAGGGATGCTATTTAAACAAATCGATGACGTCATACCTGCCACAGGAATCACCCAGTAAATATGAATTATATGTGAAAAAATAAATAAAAATAATTAAACTTTACGGGTTCGACTATTTGTTCCAAAAGTTAGTCCCTAAATTTTTAAGGAATTTTTCTACTACTTTACAAATGAACTTTATAACACGTGTAACTAGGAGCACAGGCAAAATTTATAGTCATTTAACAAGCTCTTAAAACAAATTTGCAAAAACGTAAATAAGTATATTTTTGTAATTGTCATTTTGTCTTATTATTTTCTTCTACCTATTTTTAATATTTTGCATTTTGGCACCAAAAGTCATTTAAAATATTGAAATTTCTTTCTACGTAGTTTTAAGTTATTAAAAAGAGAATGGCAAAATAGTGACAAATAGTTTAGTATATCCTAATAAAACGAAAGATAAAAAAATCTTTGGAATTGGGAGTTTTCAAATGATGATTACTGAATACTTACTTTTTGTTTGCATTTAGCATATTTTAAAGTACATTTATAGTACAAAAAAAAGTGCCGGGCTTAATGTTTTTAAAAATTGTTAATATTTATTAATAGGTATTTATGATATAAGTGCTTTATGAGAAGGAAAGTTTGGAACACGACGCCGAAGGTGGAGTTTTCCATGCCTTTAAACAAAATAAAATCACTTTTAGCACGTATATCATACACTATTTTTTCCACAAATACCATTAAATAATCAAATTTATTAATTTTTTATCATCGACATTATTATTATTATTTTTAAAATCTAATTTCATCTTATTTATTTATGGAATGAGTTGCTAAGGTAAAATCGAATTTGTTAATTTGTTTTTGTTGACAAGTAACGTCAAATAATAGCAAATACTTGTTCGATAAAAATTAATAAAGAAAATGAATTTTTCCCGGAGGAAATCAAGGAAGCTGCCAATAAAGCTACTTTTGAATTATTGCCTAGTAAGTCAAAGCAACAATACGAATTTACATACAATCGTTTCTCAAAATGGTATGATCAGAAAAATTTTAGCGGCAAGAATGCCAGTGAAAAAGTGCTTCTTGCGTACTTTGAAGAAAAGTCTAAAATATGGAAATCTTCTACGTTCTGGTCAAACTACTCCATGTTAAAGGCAATGATAGACATAAATAATGAGGACATAGGCAGATATTACAAGCTAGTTGCCTTTTTAAAGTAAAAGGGTAAAAGATATTGACCAAAAAAGTCTAAAATATTGACAAGAAAACAAATCGACACATTTCTCGCAGAAGCCCCGGATGAAATATATCTTATGCAAAAAAGTAGACGCAATTTTCGGTGTTTTGGAGTCTGTCGTCGAGAAGAACTGTGTTTTGACATTATATAACAGCGAAGATTTGGGAACATCACTTGTGCATATACTAGACACAAAAACTAATATGCAACGAACCTTTCTAATTAGTGGTACCTTGTATATGAACTACTATGAAAAGTACATAGCCCTTCGTCCATTAAATATTAATCATTTAAGAATTTTTATAAAATGCTTAAATAATCAATGTGCCATAACTCCAGTTGAAATCAACACATTTGGTAAAATGTCTGCTCAAATGGCTAAATTTATAAATTTGCCTGATTCCCATCTTTACACTAGACATTTCTTCCGACGTTTCTCAGCTAGTTTGTTGGCGGACTTTGATGCTAATCAAACTATAATTAAGAAACACGGTGGATGAAAGTCCAGTACAGTAGAAAAAGAAAATTACCAATCAAATTTTGTCCAAAACTTTGGTGGATGACATTGCTTCCTGTCCGGGTACATATCTTACCAAAGTAAATTGTGTAACAACCACCAATGAGATTGACCATGGAGTTTCTTATTCTAATTGTTTTTAGTAATTGTACTTTTAATTGAATAAATAATTTATTTTGATTAAAGTAATTCGTTTCTGTAATTTCTTATCTGTGTTAAAAGTAAACTACTTTTAGCACAAGTGCGATAAAATGACATTTTACACACTGACAGCATGCATTTAAAAACAAACTCTTAATGACGTTTGTAGAAAAAAAAATTTTTTGGAGATTTTATTTTGGTTTATAAAAAACAACGTTTTCTATTTTAGTTTTTTACATTGCACTATTAAAAATTAATCATGGAATTATTTGGCCATTCAATGTAGGCCAAAATATAAACGCTATATATATAAAAATAAATAAATAAAGTTTTATGTATTTCTCCGGAAAAAAGAAATATTTGAAGATTTTAATATAGTAGGTAAGTTACAATTTATTTGGTCCATTGATTTCCAACAAATTAATTTTATAATATCTGTGCAATTTCGCTAATTACCCTTATGACTTACTTACTACTTAATTGCAAGATTTAGTAAAATCAAATATTAATTCCTTCATACGTTTCCGAACATGCCTGAAAATTTTAATTAAAATTACCGATTTTCGAGAAAACTAATTAAATCTCAGCCCATCTTTTACGAGCCGCAACTTGAAAATCTCTTAGACATTTATTTTACTTCGTGAAGTGGTTCAGTTTACTCGGAGAAAATTACATTTTATAACATTTACTTCTAAAAGGCAGTACAGTGCTTGGCCAAAAATCTTAAATTCATAATTAAATACCTTTATAGGGTGTAAAATAATTCTTCGGACAAAAATATTTAGAATCAAATTTACAATATTAAATCATTTTAGACGAAGGTTTGTTATTCTTTGGTATTATATATTTCATTAGATCGTAAACTTTTTGGAAAAGACATTGCGTAAATCTTATGAAACTTGGTGACCATAGAGAACTTTACACATTGTTAATATTTTGTTACTAAGATCAATACTAATATTGGTAAGCCAATAATTTAACTTTAAAATACCCTTGCTTTGGACCTGTTATACAGTTGTAATGACATTATTCTTAATTTTCTTTTGTAAACTTTTTTCAATAAGTAATATTTAATTTTGCTTTGAATAAAATATAAATAGAAAATTAGTACTGACAATTTGTACATAGTGCTAAAAATGTCTTAATAAATTGTTATTATGTTAATATATACAAAGTTTAGGCGAAAATGGGAATATAAGAAGAGATTGTTTTTTAATTTGAGCAAAAACCATTTTTTTACTATTAACATTAAAGTGCATTTAGATATACAATGTAATTTAGTAATTATGCTTAGTAATTTGTTACCGTTCTTAATATATCACATGGTTTAAATGTATTACATGACATAAAAAACTTAAAAGTAACATATTAGGTCATTGATATATAATTACCAGCAATTACTAAGCTCAATTATTTCATTATAACTAGCTTCTAAGCATTTCTCTTAGCTGCATCAAAAATTTAATTAATAAATATTTTAGGGGGGTATTGTAGACACAACGTCAAAAATTAAGCCACCTGTATATAATCGAGTTAATGACTTTTTATTGCATTTTTGTCGCTAGGCAAAAGAATTTAAGTATTTCTCGAATAAACGGTAATATTTTTTAAATATTATTTTATTCATAGCCAAATAATAAAATAGTAATACTTTTCATTTTAAAAATAACGAACAATGGAAAGTTAGCAAATAAATTTCATAATAATGTTATTGGAAGTGTATATTTCAGTTTAATTATTGGCTCACCCTGTTTTACTAACATGTTTATGTCAATACAAAAAAATGTTAGTTCTGACCTAGTTAACAATATATTAAAATTACTGGTTACCAAGTTCTATATGATTTGCGCCATATCCTTTTTCTTTACTTAACAGGACAGGTAAACAAAAATTATTTATGTATTCCTATATCTTAGTAAACTAAAACTAATAAAAACTGACCAAATTTACGTAGTGTTGTAATGTTTACCATTATACTTATAATACTATATTATTTTTGTTCCATTACAAGGTTTTCATATATGTTAAACAAAACTAGAAAATTTACTTATATTGTAATATTTTTCAAGAGATTTTTCTCTATACTTTATACAAAATAAAGAGAAAAACTAACTTTGTGGAAAATCCCTTTGCTGCATCTAAAAGATATTTGTTAAGCCGCCAAACTAAATCACCCTTATCAAAGAATATATTCCTGTTTTTAAGGCTATATGTCGAACACTGCGCTTGAATACGGCATGTCATTTACTTCCTGTGTTTGCTGTACTAACAGCGTTGTTTTTTTTTGCTTATTTTAATAACAATGTTTTTTAAAATAGCTTTTAAAAACCTATCCAAAGGTTCGACACAATTTCATTGCGGCGAATAACATGGAGTATACCATATCTTATAAATTTACACAATTTTCGGAAACTACGTCTAAATTGTGGTTCCTTATCACATATAAAGATATGTATGTTTAAAAAATATTTTTTTGGGTCAACTGATCACACAATGCTGTCTAAGGAAAATAAAAAGACGTACTTCCTAAACCAGTCCAATACTACCTGAATAAATTTGTTCCTTATTTTAATAAATTAATATCAATTAGTTGAAAAGTGGATTACTTTTTGCTTTGTAGTTTCGGGGCTAAAAAAAATTCATTCTGAAAAGGATCCTTTTTCTCATCTTTAATTATAACAAAATATATTTTAATATATAATTTACTTTATTTTTTTTTAAGATTTTGCTGGGCTTTAAAAAATGTTAGTCTTTAAGTTATTATAATTCTGCCATTATTGGGGATATAACTTACCGCAATCCGGCCGCCTTAAGTAATAATTCTTAAATGTCTATTGTAAATTAAGAACAACTTTTTTTGAATGAGGTTATACTAATGTTGACGTTCTTTTACTGCCAATTTAACCAACTCTCCTGAAAACTTTTGGGATTGTTTGACTATAACAAATTATGATTGTCAATAAGAAAAATAATTTTGGCTTCTATAGCTAAAGTTTTAAATTTTTTTATGCAAAAAACATTTTTAACTCTTTTTTGCCCAGAATCGCATATTTCCTTTTCAGAAGAGAGTGTTATTTCTCGACCTTCTTAATTGCGAATATTTCACCCACCCAATGTTACTTGTGTAACATTAAAAAGCTTTTTTTGTAAAATCTGGTTGCGTTAAATGAATAGTTCATACAATAAGTTGCCCTTTTTTAAGAGAATTACTAACTAATAACATAAGTATAAGAAAATTTTAAATAAATTATTTAGGTCTTAACACATGTCCAAATATTTAAATTTAGAAGTAGTTTTCTTAGGACGTCCATAGTTACTTGCTGAATCTCTTCTTAAATATTTCACCTAAACCTCAATGTAATCCAACACTCTGAATAAGGTTTATAGTAAATTATTATTTTTTAATTATTCCTTTACAATTAAAAATATTCTTCTTCAGAGGTAAAAGCAGCTATATTTACATTATGAACAAAGAAAATATCTTTTTTAAACTCCCAAGATAGCTTAATTTACCCAACAGCTTTTTTTAACTTCAATGTTTTATATTTGGCACACTTTGTTTCTAAATAATCTATTTTTTCTTTATTAAAACCACAGAAGAACACTATAGGACTGTTCAAAAGTTTGACCATACTTAACCTTTTTAGCTTGTCCAATTCATTATTTAATATAATTTGCATGTATAAAATTTGTGACATCGCAAAAGGTTCTTTGTAATAGACGTACCTTCTCCATTATCTATATTAATAGTGATTCTGTATGTTCTTTCTGGTCGTTGCTGAATATCTTGTCACAAAACTGTGGATTATTTTTATCTTTTTTTCGTTCTTGGGGCGTTTAGTCCCCAAGAGAACATAAAGGATAATTAAATTCACTATGGCATTAAGTCGCTTCACATGCTCTACGTATCCTTTGCGAAATTTGCCAAGAAATGATACTGCTAATAAAATTTTTCTTATGCAGTTAAAAATAATTTAACAATTGGTTATAATGTATAAACTTTAATTCATTTTTTTAAATCTCCTATACTCATTTAAGGTAAAATATAGAAAACATAAGTTCGGGTACGAGTACTTTTTAACTTTTCTTAAAGTATGAAAATGAATTGAATATAAAATTAGGTTTTTTTTTCATTTAATATTCCAGCAGAACCAAGGAATAAAGTATTTGGACCTAAGTCAAGTAGTAAAGTAATATTTTGATACAAAACTGTTACAAAAATATATGGCCCTGAATCAATTTTTTTAACGAATAAGCTGGAACTTTTTTTCAAAAATTTAAAACTCATTTTTTTTAATATTATTATTTAAAAAAGTATTTTGCTTTGCTGATATAGGAATATAAAATATATCATACCCTTCTAGGACAGTTAATCATACTTTGTGACTATGTATGGTGTCTTAGTAACTGAACTAACCAGAACAAGATTTTATCTTTATAGGTACGACAACTGCTCTATTATTTTTTTTACGCTAATTCACAGCATTTGCTCGTAAGGTTGAATCGATTATACAGTAAATAATACGAAAATCATTTTACCAGTAATGGTTAGTTTACACGTATGTCAACCATCCCTGATAATTTTTAATTATAAGGGATGGTTCAAATATTTAAAACAAGTCTTACAATTACTGGACATGCATTTTAAAAATGCAGAAAGTTTTCTGTGTAAAATCTACTCTAACAAATTAGTTTAGATTTGTGAACTACCAAAGCACAATAATTATGACTAAAAGGTTTTTTGCATTTGGGATGATGAAGACTGCCATAGACAATATGAAAAGGGAAAAGAAAGGATCAAAAATCCTCATGCAAAAGAAATAAAATTTTTAATCAATTGAACATGAGTGAATGCTTTTTCAATTACTTTAATGCATATTAATATTTTTAATTAAACAAGTGAATTTAGGTAAACCTTAAAAATCCTTAGTAAACAAAAAAAAGGTAGTGAAACTCCATTAACAAAAATTTGATTTTAGTCACCCAAGCGCACTATGAACCTGAATAGAGCCCATATTATTTAGATGTATTATTTCGTTACATGTTTTAATTTCTTAACAGACCTAAAAAACAGAAGTTATCAATCCGACCCGTATATATGTAATACGACTGAAACTGCAATATATTCACAAATAATAATCTATTAGGGCTTTCAAACATATATACAAAATTTTATGGGTGTATGTGTGTATGAATGTTTGTATGTATATTTGTATGTATGTTTGTATGTATGTTTGTATATTTATAGTTGGTTATCCACGAATTTCCCCGACACTATTAATCAGAATGTTACCATTTATTCTCTTTATTAATGCCTTAGATTTACTTCATCTTAGGAAATAAAAAGGATGTAATTAAACTCGGTGTAGTAGTTTTTATGATATGGACTAATACGTGTAAGTGTAACGACATGGCTTACTGATATGAGCTACGGATGTAGTTCCCAAAGAAAAACATCTCAAAACCTTGGTTAAATTAGTGCATGCAAAAGTCAAAATGGCCGATACCAAACTCTAAACGTCAATAACAAAATCTTTTAATATTTACAAAAAATATTATCACTTTTCAAAAAAAAACAATTTTTATGAAAAACAAAACATTACGAAATAAAAAAGTAATTAAAAAAAAATTTATTAACTTTAAAAACAAATGAACTTAAAATTGTGGTTAGTTGTGGTCAGTAGTTAGGCGCCAACAAATCTATCAAATATAAAACTTAATTAAAATAAAAATTATGGCTTTAATGGCTTGGCTGGCATCGTCCTTAACAAAAATGGTAGGTCCTTAACAAAAATGGTAGGCTCTTAATGTGTTTCGTACCTACTTTTAATTTCGTTTTTCTTAGTAAATTTAGTGGTTATATAAAAACTATTATTTTATATTTTTAAGTAATTTATTTTAATTCGACCTGTTAAATGTAAAATTTGGAAAAGTTAAAATAAGAAATGCATAATATTTTGATTTAAAACATACACGAAAACATATTGGAACTTACTTGCAGTGTGATATTTAAAAACTGTAATATTGTATTTTTACCTCAAAAATACACATTTTTTAGGTTGTAAATTTCCTCATAATTAAAAAAAAGTGTTGTAGTAATAATTTGCTACAGTAAAAAAAAATGTTATATTTAAAAAAATTAGTAGCCCAAGCCTGTCTTCCATAAAAGGCAAATCAAAAAATAAAAACCTATACCAAATAACATTTGGACGCATAAAAAATATTTTTTCTTAAGTATTTGTAATAATTAGTTTAAAATAATTTTTTTACCTTAAAATACTAACCCAATTACATAAAATCGTGACTGTTTTTTTTAAATTTTAACAAGATTTATTAACTGTAACACTATTAAATAAGGCATTTCTATTTACTGTCATGTTTGCACACCCCGGAAATGATATTCATGTATGGTCTAAGGAATACTTCAGCTACAAAAAATAGTGTTTAAAGTATTTTACTCTAATTTTCTTAATATGCTTTAGTTGGAACCATTTGCTAAATATTATTATTTTAAATTCTCCATTGATCTTTCTTACACAGCTTCCAAAATTATTATTGATATCCAAACTTCTCCTAAATTCTTCTACGGCTGGCCTCTGTAGTAAAACTAGTTCGTAACAGTGGCGGCTCATGGTCAATCTTTCGGGGAGGTCATTAGTTAAAATTTGAAATGCATATTGCTTAACTGATTTTTAGTTTAAGAAAAACATGACTGAATGATTCAATTTTAGGCATTTTATTTCACACAGACGTTTACTCCAAAGAAAAACAAGAAAGAAAATTCAAAAATAACTAAATAACAATCAAACACCTCGAAAAATGCGTAATTTTCCTCTTCGCGGCTGTTGACCCAGACCATGCTATTACACTGCTTCGGAAAGCAGCCGAAATTGCCCAATCGTAAATTAGATCGGGAATACTCGACTCAGCTCCGTTTAACACAATACGGTCAATGCAGGCTGGCAGCCCGGCTTTTTGCCAGAACGAAACCACCGATCTGGAGATCGCTGCGCGAAGCTTGTGGAATCCAGTAATTGGTCAACGAGTTTATATGCTTAGAATAATAAAGGGAAATTTAAAAGATTGAAAAAAAATATATTTATATCATTATTATGTTTTTGTTCGGAAATATTAGTCGAAAATATTTGGAGGTCATTGACCAAATGACCCAATGGAAGAGCCGCCACTGGTTCCTAAAGTCTATTGGCATTGGTATAGTAGTTGTCTTTTTTTACCAAAAGGTTGTGTCCTCAATTTACATATGTTTTGTTATATATGATTTTATTTACTGTTTACTAAGCAGTACGTATAAACTAGCAATTTTTTTTATATGCAAAGATTTGCATAGAAATTTGGGATTAAGATTAGCTTACCCTTCTCCTCAAAATCTATATTATGCCGATGGGCGCTCTTTTTTTAGGGTGAAAACTACCCTTTATTGCTAAAACCTATAAAACTATACATTAAAGCTTAAGTTAAGTAAAATTTGACCTAAATAAGTTGAAAAAGTGTATTTTGCTTTTTAATTTTTATTATTTAAAATATTTCAGCCCTTTAAAATCAACCCCTCTTATGATTTAAAAAATGTATATTTACCCTAAAAAATTAATATATTATCACAGTGTTTTGCATGAAAATTGGGGATTAAACTTAACCTACCCTCCTCTTCAAAATATACATTATGCTGAAGGTCGCTTTTTATTTTTTAGGGCTGAAAACTACCCCTTATTGCAAAAACTTTCAAAACTTTCATATTAAAGCCTAAAGGTGTGGTTCCTTCCACGTGGCCGTCGCATGCGACTAACGCAATGCGACTAACGCAATGCGACTAACGCAATGCGACTAACGCAATGCGACTAACGCAATGCGACTAACGCAATGCGACTAACGCAATGCGACTAAGGCATGCGGCCGCCGTTTAATCAGGTGGTTTCTTAGGACCGTGGCTCAAACTCGCGATAGTAAAATTATTAGTGTAAAGGGAATAATCTTTGGTAAGAGTCGAGAGGGATGATCTAGCAATATATTTATTATTAGAAGAAAAAGAGGATGACGAAATACTATTACAATTAGCCAACCTGAAACATAGCAATGTCCCTATAAATTCAATATTTCAGCAAAGACGCGATGAGGATTGTTATACTACATTAACAAATCGACATCTGCAACAGGATGAAGTAAAATTTAGAAAATATTTTAGACTGAATAAAGCAGAGTTTAGTTTTATTCTTGACTTAATAAAAGACGATATAAAGTCCGAGCCAGACAACAGAAATGAATATCCAATAACCCCAGAGGAAAAATTAGCCATTGTATTAAGGTAAATCTGTACAGGGTGTACCAAATTCGAGTCTTATCATTAGGATCTCGGAAACTTGAAGAGATACGAGGTCGGTTAAATGAAGGCAAAGTTGCGCAGTATGATGCTAATTAAAATGCCGCCTTAGAACTTTAAAATTTTCGAATACTTATTTTTGGAAAAAACCGATTATTCGCGATTTCGTTTTTATTTTTTTATGACTTTATTTGAATGGATGTAACAAAATAACTTTTACATTTCCATTGCTACTTTTTCTGTTCTACAAGATAGTGTTATTAGATTTATACACCGACGTTTCGTCTTTATGCTACCATCATCAACTGTTTTTTTTTTAATACGGCCTTGGATTTTTTTATTATGTACTTTAGGAGCTATTAAGTTCCCAAAACCAATAATGTATTGCACTTATTCAAAAAATTTATATTAATGGCAATATTTATAAGAAACCATATGTTAAAGAGAGTCAGACAATATATTTTTGGCAGGATCTTGGGAAAACATTAAACTGATTTTTTTGAATAAGTGCGAAACATCATTGGAGTTGGGATCTTAAAAGCTCTTAAAATACCTAAAAAAAAATCCAGGACCTCATTAAAAAAATACAGTTTCAATTTTTAACAATTAAAAAAAAACACCGGACATTCCACACAAAACAACACAAACAAAATATCAGTCGCAGACACGACTGCGGCTACACTGCTTCTTTAGCAGTCCAGTCGCATCAATCGTAGTCGTTGACAGCGGACGCATACGACGGCCGCTCGGAACAAACCAGGCACATTTAAACACATGAGTAGGAGTGCTTTGCGGCTAACGTAGTGCGTTTTCCGCATGCGGCGGCCGCGTGGAAGGAAACATACCTTAAGTCACATAAAATTAGGCTCGTATAAATTGAAAAATAGGTATTTAATTCTTTAAAACATTATTTATTATATTTTAACTCTTGAAAATCAACCCTTAATATGATTTATTAAAAAAATTGTTTATTCTTGTTTATTCTAGAAAAATTAACATATTGTCACAGAGTTGTAATTAAAAAATCTGACAGCTCAAAAGTACTACTTATTTAATTTTCTAATTTTTTTAACCTTGCAAATTTTCCCTTTACAATAATACAATGTTAAAAACAGTACAAAACCGCGGATTTTTAAAAAAGCATTGAATGGCTTTTAAAATGCTTGAAAAAATTGGTTTTTAAAGCAAAACTCCTTTAGTTTTTGTGATAAAAAATTCTTTAAAAAACCATTTTGTTGGTTTTTCAAGAGCTATAAGGTCCCATATATTAAAACTGTTTAAAGCACTTACTTTTTAAAAGGAGTAAGTTTAAGGGGCTGAAGCAAGGTAGTGCTCGTCTATTCACATGCGTTTTAAACAATTATATCTCACCTAATTTTTGCCTTACAGTAAATTTTAAAAGGCAAAATGTTTGTTATTTAAAGAGCTACAATTTAATGCTCTAGTAATTTTTACGGATCTCTCTTAGTTTTTGAGTTATTTTAAAGAAAGGGTCATTTTTTATGAAAATTCTGAAATTTGACTTTCACTTGCAGCTCCATTTTTTTCAAAATTAATCAATTTAAATCGGTTAAAATTTTAGTATGTATTTATGATACATAGATAAAGAGAATTAAAAAAGGCCTACGACTCATTTTAGTTAGGGTGGTAGTTAGGGGGTTGTTTTCGAATATTTTTGCACTCAAAAAATTTTGGTCTAACCTTATTTTAATCATAACTCACCCAATTTTTATAATATATACCTTTTTTTTAAAAAAAACGTCTTTGCAAATGCTTCAAAAAAGTTATTATTTATTTTCCTCGAAAAATACTTAGATGTTGCGTCATTTGCCTTTGAAACTCTGAAATTTTGTGTTTGATAAATAACAGCTAACCTTTAACAAACCACAACTTGGTTTGTATTGGTCCCACAGCAGTTACAAAAAAAACATTTTTTTTTTTTTTTTTAAAGCTACAATTCTGTTATTTACAGTTTTTTTTTTAATAAAATGCATACTTATCGAGTTATTTTCAAACAACCGATTAAAAACGTTGATTTTATCGACGAAAAACTTCGACTTTCGATCGCGAATAACTCGAAAAGTATATATGCATTTTATGAAAAAAATGCATAAAACATTTTTTTTAAAATAATTTTTCTATCGATTCCTGTAGTCAAAATATATATAAAAAAAATCCACCCCCGAGATGGTTTGGCAACCACCCCCAAGGTAAAGGCGCATTTCGCATTTCAAGTCATTCTGTGCATTTTAAAAAAATAAAGAGGCAAAATGGTTCGTTTCCTTGACTTAAGGATATATAAAAATTTTAATAAGTATCTATTACTTGTTACAAATTTTTGTTTTTGGTTATATTTTTGGTTACCGGAAATAATTACCATAATACTAAATATGTTCTATACTTTTGTGGCGGATTCATGTTTCAGTGTGTTTTCAGGACCATATTACTGTATTAAACCAGTTCAAAAGCAATTAGTCCCGGTCAAAAAATATAATAGGTTATTGTTTCTAAAATTGATGCTATTAGCCGTTACTATGTGGTAATTAATCATCATGAAGAACACTGATAAATAAAACTGCTATGTTTTTTACCACTAAAATGTATTCACAATTATTGTTACTGCAGTTTCAACTCACAGAGTCATTTTCAAACAAAATCTTTTCAGACTAAAGTATCAATACAAAAATAAGGTGAATTTATACCTCTAAGTGGTAAATATATTCTTAGGAAGGGCGGAGCAATTAACATTTTTATTATGGTGGACAAAAAATAGCGGGGAAAATACAAGTTCGGTTTGGTCATTGCAGATGTACATTATTATTTTTATTGCCTTTGTATTTTCTAGGGATTCCAGATAGTTTAATTTATGGCCCTTGGTTGAATAGTGTAATATTTCTTATATTATTTAAATTAGGGAATTTGGTTTTTGTTCTAAACAATGATAGCAAAAGTAGAGCCGTTTTTTGTAGTCTATATGATCTAAAATGTTCTAAATAGGAGTTTTTATGCTCCTACCGCTTTGTTCCTATATAAAAGTTATCACATTCTAACTCAATTTAAACTCCTGATTTATTAAATTTGTTGGTTTTATCTTTAGCGTTATAAATAATATTTGATATATTGTTCTGAGATTTGCACTTAATATTGTTTTGATAGAGGTTGGTTTTTTCTGATAGGGTGCCGCAATAGATAAGGATAATATTTTGGTTATTTTTTTGATCTTTAATTTTGGATAGATTAATTGAAAGGCTAAGCGTTTTTTTTTGGTTATTAATTTTTATGGTTTGTTTGGAGAATTTATTGATTGTGCAATATTTTCAATGGTACAAAAGTTCCTCTGTGTGACGATGTTCTCGCATGCTTTAAAGGTACAAACAGACAACTTCAGAATTTCTTACATTATATTAACAGTGTTAAACCCAAAAATTCAATTCACTTTAGAAAAAGAAGACAAAATGAAATAAATTTCTTAGATCTAACCATATCCCACGTAAATAATCAGTGCACTTTTAAAGTTTATCGAAAACCAACATTTACAGGTATTACTATCCCAATGACTCTTTCCACCCTATCCAACATAAACTCGTTGCATACAATTCAATGATAATAGAGCTCCTTTGCCTCTTTTGAAGAAGAGCTACAGAGAGAACTTTGTACCATTGAAAATATTCACAATCAAATAAATTCTCCAAACAAACCATAAAGAAATTAATAACCAAAAAACAAAAACGCTTAGCTTTTCAATTAATCTATCCAAAAAATTAAAGATCAAGAAAATAACCAAAAATATGATCCTTATCGTATTGGGCACCCTATCAGAAAAAATAGCCAACACTCTATCCAAACACAATATTAAAGTTGCTTTTAAACTCAGAACAATATATCAAATATTATTTATAACGCTAAAGATAAAACCAAAAAATTTTAAATTAAATCAGGAGTTTTAAGATGAAATGTTCAAAATTTGATAACTTTTATATAGGACAAAGCGGTAGGAGCATAAAAATCGCTATTTGAACATTTTAGATCATATAGACTACAAAAAACAGACTCTACTTTGCTAATCATTGTTTAGAACAAAAAACAAATTCCCTAATTTAAATAATATAGAAATTTCACTATTCAACCAAGGGCCATAAATTAAACTATCTGGAATCCCTAGAAATATAAAAGGCAATAAAAATAATAATGTACATCTGCTTAATGACCAAACCGAACTTGTATTTTCCCCGCTATTTACTGTCGCCCAACCATAATAAACTGTTAATTGCTCCGCCGCTTCCTAAGAATATATTTACCACTTAGAGGTATAAATTCACCTTATTTTTGTATTGATACTTTAGTCTGAAAAGATTTTTGTTTGAAAATGACTCTGTGAGTTGAAACTGCAGTAACAATAATTGTGAATACATTTTAGTGGTAAAAACATAGTAGTTTTATTTATCAGTGTTCTTCATTATTGTTTCTGTTATAAAACTCTTTCTTGCTAAGAAATTATTAACTTCATGGGTTTAATTTATGGCTTAGCTTAGTTCTGACACATTTCATTAATATTACGTAAGATATTTTTAATTCTGTACTCAAAGCCTCGGCTCTCCTAACAAGCAAACTAATTAAACCTTCATCGGACACTTTACCAGCAGTAAGATAGACGTTAAATTGTTTTAAAGATGGATCTAGCTAATAGAAAAAAAACAGAGATAAATAAAAATGGGGAAAAAGAGAAAAGGAAAAAATCCCAAAAGATTCGGGTAAATCACGATGGGTTTGGTTCTTTGACAGGAATGCATAAGCCCACATTTAACGTACTATTTTCAGTTTTTATAACCAATTTTTTTTAATTAGTATCTGTATAAAAATTATCGATAAATATTCGTTACAAATTATTAAACCTTAAAACCATTTACATTATAATTAGGATTCATAAAAGAAATACACCGAAATTAAGTCACAAATTGGGAGCTGCTCGCGAAGAATCAAAAAATGCATGGGCAAGGGCACACGTTCACGCCATAGTGGTCTATCCAAAAGGAAGTTTTTAAAAAATTTAAAACAAACAGAGGATAACGACCCGGGGAAAGGAATTACAAAAAAGGGGGAATTGGGAGAGTCCCCACTTTTCCCCACATCTTCCCAAAAAAAAAATGCATTATAAACCCTTTTTTCCTTTCGAAGTTTCCCCCCCACGGGGAAACTTTAGTAAAAAAGGGAAAAATTTTTTCCTTAAAATTTTGTCCATTTTCGATAAGTCAAAACTGTAATTTTAGGTGGGTTTGAAAATTTTAAAAAATCGTTTTTTTTTTATAAATAGTACAATATGTTTTAAATATTCTCCCAAAATTTCAAATCGATCCGGGTAAAATTCTAATAGAAGACCCCCCTTGGTTCCTCCCATCAGGCCAAGTCAGGACAGCGCTTCGCAGGTATAGGAAGAGTTTTAGCTTGAACACCCCCTTCCCTTTTTCAAAAGACTAAATCCCCCTTAAAACCCAATGACTTCACGCAAAACAATAATGAAAGTTTAAACCAGTTTAATTTTGAAAATTACTCCAAAAATACTTCCTGCTATTCAAAAATGATAAAATTTCCCCTTTTTTTGCTGGAAAAAATTAACCAGGGGCTTTGCCTTGTTGCTTTTATGATGGCATGGACTTTTTAAAACCTTGGGGCCAGTCAACCACAAGTATGCCCAAAAAAAGGAAAAATTTTAAAACCCGCTTCTCATTGCTGAAAAGAAAGACATGATTTCTCGAAAAGTTTTAAAGGGTTTTTTTAAATTTTTACCATCTTTTTAAAAAAATTTCTAGTTATTTTAAAAAAGGTTTTTTTTTACAACTAATTTTTTTTAGCCAATACATGGGAAAAAAAACAAAAGTGTTTTTTCCTTCGTCCAAAACGAGATTTATCCAGTACTAACGAAATATTTTTTTTTTTTTTTTTTGATATTGGATGAACCAC